>CAUYSK010122689.1:0-74493 GCA_963575035.1 Avahi laniger | reverse complement strand
TTTCTTTCTTTCTTTCTTTCTTTCTTTCTTTCTTTCTTTCTTTCTTTCTTTCTTTCTTTCTTTCTTTCTTTCTTTCTTTCTTTCTCTTTCTTTCTTTCTTTCTTTCTTTCTTTCTTTCTTTTTCTTTCTTTCTTTCTTTCTTTCTTTTTCTTTCTTTCTGAGACAGAGTCACTCTGTTGCCTGGGCTAGAGTGCCATGGTGTCAGCCTAACTCACAGCAACCTCAAACTCCTGGGCTAGAGCAATCCTTCTGCCTTAACCTCCCGAGTAGCTGGGACTACAGGCATGTGCCACCATGCCCGGCTAATTTTTTCTAATATTTTTAGTCATCCAGCTAATTTCTTTCTATTTTTAGAAGAGACAGAGTCTTGCTCTTGCTGAGGCTGGTCTCAAACTCCTGAGCCCAAATGATCCACCCACTTCTGCCTCCCAGAGTGCTAGGATTACAGGTGTGAGCCACTGCGCCTGGCCTACCCACATTTTAAACATTTCTTTGTTCATCCTTTTTTCTTTGTCTCTCAGACCTTCCCCTTGGGGGCTGTTTCTTTCTAAAGTTTGCCTTTCAAAATTTCCTTCAATGCCTAATTTTCTGAAGTTCGCCCTTTAAAATTTCATTCAGTAAAACTCTGTGGTTAAATTTCTATTTTTTTAACTGTTAGGAATTAACGGTCTATGTCATTTCCTTTTATAAATATGGTTGATGTTTCATTCTATATTTTATTCTTTATTTCATTATGTGGAGAGGGCATAGGTAGAAGAAAAATGCAAAGTACTATTATGCCAACATTTATTCCCAAAGTACTTTCATCCACATTTACTTTTAATTTCCAAGTGTCTTGAGACAGTGGAGTATAATAATTAACAGGAAACAAGCTTTGCCCTCAGTCAGATTTTTTTTGAATATTGGCTCTGCCACTTACTATTTGTGTTAATGGGAAAGTTACTTGACTCCTCAACTTCGGTTACCTCATCTTTAAAATACTTATAGTAGTACTAAACTTAAAGATCAGCAGTAAGAGGTGAATGAGATAATGTGTTCAGAATGTGTTGCATAGAACTTGGCAGAAAATAATATTAATAGCTACCATTTATTGAGTGCCTGTTATGATAGTGCTGATATATAAAGTCCTTCTGTATTATCAAATATTTAATTCACTGGAACATTAGTGATCCTCTTTTACCATAACCAGAGTATAATTAAATTTCCTGAGACTTATGTGTCTGAGTCTCATTGTTTTAAATGTTCATGTAGAAAAGTTTAGGGAAAATCAAGTCTATCTTGAGCTCTTGCCTTACAATAGAGTATTAATCCTTAAGTTCATCTGAGTGCACATAATCTACGAAAGAGCTATCCTTAAAGTTATATTTTTGCTGATGTTTGAATTCTGTTTAAAATAACAAGAAATGGCCATGATATTTTACTGGTATATAATAATATCTTACTACATTCTCTTTTTCCTTCCACTTCTTTATTTAGTTATAATTTGAAGTAAAAAGCAAAAAACTATTAAATGTATAACTCAATGTTTTTACATTTGTATATTATGTAGATCAAAATGTAGAACATTCTCAGCATATCAGAAGGCTTTTTCATGCCTTTTCCAAGTCAATAGTAGCGATCCTTTTGTCTTCCAGTGATAGAGTAATCTTGCCTATTTTTTAATTTAACATAAATGGAATTATACAACATGTATTAATTTTGTCTGTAAGATTTATGTATGTTATTGTGTTTATTCTTTTACATGACTGTGTAATGTTCCATTCCATCAATACATAATTGATTTTTTTTTACTTGATAGATATTTGTGTTGTTTCTGATCTTGGCCCATTACATTTATTGCATTCATTACTCAATTCCAATCTGGTCAGATGCTTACGTGAACAATTTTCTCCACTCAGAACACTCATGCTCCACTCATTAATCACTATCCATTTTCCCATACTTTTCATATGCTGGTTTATTTTCTAAGACTATCTCCCTTATTTTCTGTGATTATCTAAATCTTAACCTATGCCAAGTTCAACTCAGGTTGGGGGCAAATATGAGGGGTGGTGAACATGAGAGTGGGAAGTGCCCACACCTGTTTACCGTGAAAGTATTTCTAGTGGCAGCCATATTCATACACAGTCAACATTATCCTCATAATCATCTTCGCCATCATCAAGGAAATATTTATTAGGACTATATGTATACTAGAATACAAAATACCATGTTAGATAATAAGGGAAAAAAGGTCTTTTCTTCATAACATTACAACACACATGGGAAGACAGAAGACCATACATATTGTTACTGCTCTTCCATATCCTGAAGACATGTGACAGATGGCAAATGGTTTAGAAGTTAAAAATAAGGAATCACTCACACAAGGGCTTGAGAGAATTCATAATAAAGGGTTGCAGCAACTGAGGCCTTATGGAAAATAATAAAAAATAATTCAAAAAAAGTGAAAATAGCACAAATGAGATTGTTACTGTATAACATATCCAGGAAATAATGAATCAGCTAAAGGAATGGTATAGGAAAGTAGTGAAAGATAAAGTTGGGAGGAAAACTAGGAATGTGTTTTTAAGAGACTTATAAGCCAAGTAATATAAGCCTTTCACCTAAGAAGTAGAGTGATGTTAATGACTTTGGAGCAAGAGAGCAATTGGAACAATATAATATTTTGGCAACAAGATAAATACATGATTTATATGTAGGATAGGTTGGGGTGGATAAAGCCAAGGTATAAAGGAAAAATGGTAACAATAATCTATGCAAGAGATGTTGAAATTTTGGTAAAAGGTAGTAGTATTGGAAATGAAAGAAAGATGGAAGGACCACACACACACATATACACACACAGAAGAAAATCAACAATGCTTGGCAAATAATTAATGTGGGAAGGGAATAGAATGAAAAAGTTGATCTCATAGAGGTATAGAGTAGAATGAGAATTACCAGAGGTTGGGAAGGGTGTGTCTGTGTGGGGGGGGAATGAAGAGTAGTTGGTTAATGGATACAAATGTACAGTTAGTGAGAAGGAGTAAGTTCTGATGTTTGATAGCAAAGTGGGGTGACTGTAATTAACAATGATGTATTGTATATTTCAAAATGGCTGGGAGAAAGGACTTGAAATGTTCCCAACTCATAGAAATGATAAATGCCTGAGGTGATAGATATCTTAAAGACCCTGACTTGACCTATTACACATTCTATGCATGAAACAAAATATCCTATGTACACTATAAATATGTACAAATATTATGTATTAATAAAATATTTTTTAAATGGAGTCAAATATGACTTCCAGGTATTACCAGAAGCATAATGGTACAATAGACTAACATTGAATCTCTTGGGGGAAGTACGAACCTGTGAAATATAATGATGTAAGTGTTTGATATGTTGAACTTTAGATAACATAGGGACTCCAGGACATCATGAGCAGCAGGTAATTAGAGAAATGAGACTAATAATGAGGGAAGTTAGAGCTGGAGTCGTGTGGCTTGTCTGTGATGATTTTAGAGCTGAAGCTTTGCAAGTGCATGAAAGCAACAACAGGATGGGGTGTGTGGGTAGGAGGAACAAGAATAGCAGAAGATCAAGTACTTAGGCTTTAGGAACTAAGAGAGTGAAAGAAACAGAAAAGGGAAAACGCTTGCTAACAAAGAGTTAAGGCTGCTGTGAAAACTACATCACTTATAATGGTACCTAGTTTGTGTACTGGGAAAGTATGACTCACATTTTTTTCATAAATTTTCATCCCATTTCTAAAAGGCATTTCCTGTATGTATTAACAACTGCAGAAGCTATGACACTAAGAAATTTCTGACAGGTTAGATCTTAAAGATGAGGTCTTCAGTTCTTCAGTACTGTAACACTTTTCGATTTCTAGTCCTGTCTCATACCCATGCTGCATTCAATTTCCTTATTTTTCATGGAAAGGAGAAACATGAGCTGGAGCTGAAAAATGCATTTTATATAATCCAATTGATTTTAAACTCTGCTATTTGATAGGTAGCGAGAATGCCCTAACAACATTGCTATGGAGTTCTCTAATTTGTTTTTTTCAGCTTCATGCTGCAAGCAATTTGTCACCTAAAATTCTAATGGAACTTTCTCATATTGAAATGAGAGACGGAAGCAGCCTTGTAGATCATCGTGGTTACGGTAGGACAGAGTTTTAGACAGGGACTTATAAAATCTTAAATTGATCCTGCATGTGACCTTAGACAAAAAGTCAAAAATGAACAACTAGGAACTACACTCACATAAAAGAAAATATCTCATCAGCAAACAATAAATCTGTTCTTTAAATGCCAATTTTAACAGGCCCATGTAATGCTTGAAGGCAGAAATCAGTCAACTTTAAGGTCATTTTCGAACAGCAAAAAGGAATTCAATATTCAGTTATCATAACATATATTATAAAACATGAACTTCATGAACATTTTTATTTGTAATAATAAAGTAATTACACTTCTATAATAGTATAGCTATAGAAGACTTGAGAATTTTGCAAATACACAACTGAAAGATACAAATGTTGTATTGTTTTGAATCTGCAATTAAATCCTCAGAAACTATTGCTGGCCAATCAATACTTTATTGGCAATAATCTTTACCATCCCCAAATGAGTAAGAACTTATGTTTGCATAGTACTCATGTTGGAGAATGAGCACTGGGATTTTGATAACAATGACCCTTAGCTTTGGAAGACAAAGTCGTCTAGTGGATTAAAAAAGAAAAGGCCTTGAAAGGAGACAGATCTGTGTTCAGATCCTGACTCCAGCAGGAATTACAACCTGGAAAAGACATGATCCTCAGTTTTCGTGTCTCTAACACAATGAAACCTACCTGCAAGTTTGCTGTGAAGATAAAAAGAGAGAAAATATGCAACTTATCTAGGATCTATTAACAGGATTATTTACTTTTATTGCTGAGCTTTAGAAATTTATACATTTTATGTAACAGTGGGTACATGTTACGGTCTAGAGGTTTGTGTCTCCCAAAAAATTCATTTCTTGAAACTTAATCCCCAAGTGGTGGTATTAAGAGATGGTGCTTTTGGGATATTATTAAGTCACGAGGGCTCATAAATGTAATCAGTGCCCTTACAAAAGAGTCCGATGTAACTCTTTCACTCCTTCCACCATGTGACGACACAGAGAAGATGCCATCTATGAGGAAGAGAACTTCAGCAGATACCAAATCTGCTGGTACCTAGATTTTGGACCTCCAGAACTATGAGAAATAAATTTTTATTGTTTATAAATTACCAAGTCTAAGGTATTCTATTACATCAGTCTGGATAGACAGAGATGGTACATACAGCAATAGAATACAATTATCATATTTAGACACAGACTTAGATTGTTGGCATACAGGCATCCTATGTACGGGGAAAATGTGGTCTCTTCTAGAAGTGCTGAAAAAAGATTGTCAATGACACTATAGATTTAGATGGATGCAGGTTAATAGCGGGTCTGGCCATGTGATCATCCTGGGAAAGTTTACAAAATAAAAATCAGATGCTGTATTAGTCAGCTCGGACAACCGCAACAAAATATCACAGATTGGGTAGTTTAAACAATAGAAATTTATTTTTTCACAGTTCTGGAGGCTGGGAAGTCCAAGATCAAGGTGCCAGCTGATTCAGTTGCTGGTGAGGGCTCTCTTCATGGCTTACAGGTGGCTGTCGGGGAGGGAGAGAGAGAGAGCACGCCAGCGCAAACGCATGCTCTGGTCTCTCTTCCTCTTCTTATAAGGACACCAATCCTATCAGATTAGAGTCTCATCCTTATACCCTCATTTAACCTTAACTACTTCTTTATAAGGCCCTATTTCCAAATTCAATCACAGTGGGAGGAAGGGCTTCAACTTATAATTGGGAGCGGGGAGGGGTGGGTGGGATAGAGACACAATTCAGTTCATAGCAGATGCCAAGTTTTGAAGCAGAATGTTTCGGGACTATGATGATGTTTGAGAAAAGCCATCGGGGGGATTTGGGTGACAAGACCTGAAATTGCTGAAGTTACCTAAATTGCTAAAAGTTACTTGAAAGACCCTGAAGTGCATGATGTACACTCAGTAAGATGGGTGAGAATGTGGGACTTAATACCTTTTTAAATTGGGAAGTAAGATTGGACATTGTAGCAGATAAGAATTCAGTGGAACTGAAGAACATCTCTGAACTGATACAGATCGACATCCTTGTAATGAATGATATTTAATATGACTCCCTGTCCTTATACTTAGTGAAAAAATAAGCCACGCATTTGATAAATGAGAGGGCCACACTCTAACGCTGAAAGAATGTGCACTGGTTTTCTAAGTGTCACTAGGGATCATATGTATTTTGACTATAGGGCCATTTCCTGATTGTAACTCTAGAATTAATTATTTAGAATATTTGGAGGTGGGACAAAAATGTGCATTTTAACAAATTTCCCAGATGACTTTATGCACTTCACTGTTTGAGAAGAAATAATTCAGGATTCAGGGTGAGAAGCTATAGGGATGATAGGAAAGGGGAAAGACACCTCAAGTGAGGAGGTGCCTTTTAAAAAAGCTGTTATAAAGGAATGTGAGAATCACGCAATCGGAGGAGTTTTTAACGGAAAACCCCAATTATAATAAAATGATAAATATAGAGAATTTTTTAAAATCCAATCTGACCGGTGTCCTTATAAGAGGAGAGAAATTTGGACACAGAGCCAGGACACATAGGGAGAATTCCAAGCGAAGGCAGACGTGGAGTTTGGAGTTACTCTGACACAAGTTGAGGAACATCAAGGTTTGTCTGCATCCACCAGAAGCTGGGAGACAGGCGTGTAACAGATTTGCCCTCTGAACCCCAAGAAGGAACCAACCAATATGTCGATTTCAAAGTTTCAGTCTCCTGAACTGTGAGAGAATAAATTTCTGTTGTTTTAAGTCATTCCATTTGTGGTATCTTGTTATAGCAATGCTAGAAAACTAGTATAGTAGTCCTTCTAAAACTAAATATAATGATCTCATTCCTTTTCTTAAAATTATCCAATAACCTCCTATACTCTATAGTATAAATGTGAACTCTTTAGAAAAATGCAAGTTCCATTAATCTTTGCATCCTACCTATTTAAATCAGTTCTCTCTCCTCTTCTCTTTCTCTCATTTATATCAAACCATTTAAACTTCTCTGATTTTGATCCATGTTCTCATTCTACTATTTCTTTACACACGGTGATCCCTCTATCAGACATGTGAGCTCCACTTCTGAAATGCAGCCACCTGGAAATATTCCCTCTGAAGTGTGAATACAAGTGATGCTTCCTGTCGAAGTTTTCCTGACCTCCCCCACCCCAGTACTATCCTAAGTACTCCATCCTCTGTCTTCTATTGCAACTTATGCATATCTCCATTTTTACATTTATCAGATTTGATGTAATGGTCTGAACATGTGTCTGTTTTTCCCATTAGATGATAAAGTCCTTGAAACAAGAAACTTTGTCTCTATGGTCAAGAGCTCACTGATTCAAGTCATGCCTGAAACATAGCAGGGTCTCAATAACTATTAGTTAAACGAATGAACAAATGAATGAATGAAAGCATGAATCATTGAAGACATTACAGATATTTAAAAAAAGACATTATCACCACAGATAATGTTTCTTCTCACAGAGGAGAAACTGGATTTCTACTAATGGGTGTCACTATCTTTAACACAGATGTTAAAATAACATTGCATTTGGTCGTTTAGTGTGTCTTTCCCTTTGCTTTTTTCAAAGCAGGTTGCACAATCACCGTCACACATACGGGGCTTATAGGTAATAAATAGGGACTTCTGCCATGACAGTTCAGCTAACTGCACTCTGCTCTCTCCACTTCTACTTACAAGATGGTAATTCTAATGTGCACACAAACACACACACACACACACACACACACACACACACATACACACACACATTTTTCTGGTAACTATCTTTAGAATTCCAGAAAGGACAACTATTAATGAACTAAAACACATAGTTCTGTGATTCCCTGCACCTTAGTCTGCCCTCGGTTGTTTTACTGAAATGAGCTATGTGATGTCATCCTGATTCACTGTGCACTCAAAATTAGCTTCGTTTCAAAGTTATCGAATGTGATAATTTTGCCATTTGATTTGGAGCCAAATAAAATTATTTTAGCACAGTACAAATGAACATTTTTTTAGGAAAGCACTATTGGTAAAAGAGAAGTTTCGAAAATCTGATCTTGCAAATTTGCTTAATTTTCCAATTTCCTATAAGATTTGATAAAGAAAGGTAGATGATAGATAGACAGATAGATAGATGACAGAACACACTTAAATATTTGTTCCTTACACAAATATTGAATCAGTGTTGCTAATAAGAGAAAAGAACCGAGATTTCAATTGAAAGAACATATGCCTTGTTAACTTCTCCGTCTCTTAATTTTCTTTTCATTATTGGTTTTCCTACAATGGCTCTTGGAGAGTAAAAAAGCTTGTGCTCTGAGAAAGTGCTAATGACAAGTATATGCCACAGCCTAACAGATGGGTTAGTAGGCGCCAGGATGAGCCTCACATTGATTCAGAACCGTCATTACACCCCCTCCCAGTCTCTTCCCCAACGACCCCCACAGCGTGCACCTGTAGATTGTTGTCTACACTCTTTCTGCTACACCACAAGAGACACCCTTGCTGACAGGATACCCTTTTCCCTCTGTGCAAGGTTTCCCTCTGTGCACATTCTGATTATTTCCCACCTCCCTCATTTGAATTTGGCTTTGCTCGTTGTTGTAATTATTTTACAAGTGTGCGTACAAACCATGTGCTACCTCTTTAAAATTACCTTGGAGACTCAAGCTTTTGGAGGGAGACTTCTCCAGCCACCTGTGGCTGTAAAACAGTATGTGACAGTTTGGAGACTGTCAGGAGAAGACAGGCGATGGATGTTTTTCTGCTTCCCTGCTGTTCTGGAATGACAGGATATAATAGCAGCAAATCTGGAGATCATGTCTGACTTTGATACTTTACCGATGCAGAAAGTAGAGTTTGGAGAAGAGAAGTGATCTCTTCATGTCTAAAGGTTAGTTTCACCCTCTTCTTAAGGACCTCTTGGAAGGGATTTTGACTCTTAAATAGAGTTGAATAATCTCAAGGAAGGCGTCGCTGACCCCCTAGGCTCATCTTTTATGTTTTATCCTCAAAGCTGGCTTGGTTTTCTTCTTGGCTTTGAAAAATGTATTGTATATATTACTATTGTTACATTTCCACTTTGAGTTGTAACTGCATGTTTATAAATATATTTCTCCTCACTATGGGCTCCTTGAGGGCAGGAATTCTCATTCGCTTCTGACTTTTTAGTGCCTGTGATAGTAGGCACCTAACAAATGTTCGTTAAATGAATTAATTTTATTAGACAAAATAATGGCTTACATAAAAGATGAATAAATGAATGATTCAATGGATGAATGAAGGAAGAAACGAAGAGCAATAACTTGTCTTATTAGAGTACTGGCATCATAAGAATTAACCTTATGCTCTTGGGAGTGTTTCTAACTATACCTACAGCTGAGGGAAGCTTGCAAGTTTTTTTTGTTTTGTTTTGGTTTTTAATGTGGTCGAAAATCCTCTACATCAAGACAGATATCAAGAAGAATCTATTTCTATTTCTAGCTCATTGATGCTGTAACATTATCATTCATACTTGAATAAAGATGAAATAAACTAATACTTACCTAAGGATAATTTCAAAGTAGATTTAAGTACATGGTAGTGGATGCTTTTGAGCAATTTCATCAAGTATGCTTTTTGATGCTGTGACATAGACATTTTAAAAAATATTTTTGTTAGGATTACACTGTTCTTTTCTAAATTAAAATAATAAAATATATGTTTTCAAATGTCTAAACTCATGTTAAAATCTACTTTACATCTTTATCAATAGTGAATATATATCTATTCATGTCCTTATTCATTATTATTTAAGACAATGTACACTGGGGAGTCTATTTTGTGCAGGGACTGTGTTAGATTCCCCAAGACAAAAAATAAAAAAGTAAAAAAACTCAATTCCTAAACTCAAAGTGCATACAATTAATATTAATTTATTCAGTCAAGCTGGCAAAGCCTACATTTTTGTATTTACCCCATATTTGTTATTTATTAAATTATGTACCTATGACATTATATTATACCTATATATGTAAACACACACTATTGTGAATATTCCTAAATAATTATGATATTATTCTGATAATTTATGAAAATCTCATTGATGAATAGAAATTTTAAAAATATTTCTAATGTGAATGGGATACACAACTCATGCTGAGAATTAAATTTACCAACTACAAGATTAGGTGCACAGAACTTGCAGACTGAATACTTTGACTATTTAAGAAAATTTTATGTCAACTGTCCTGTAGTTTTAAAAACCTGAAAATGAATGGCAAGCTTCTACTCACAGTAACTGGTGTGGGTTTTAGTAAAGGGACATGAGTTCCTTTGCTCTGCACTCTGTCAGACAGCACACGGTGTTCACCTGCGAATATTTTATTAGAGGCAGCTGATGTGGAGTAGTTAGAGCACAATAATGGTTTTTTTTTTAGAAGTACAAGATGTATTGTGGGCAGTACTTGAAGGAAATTTAGAGCCTAAAAGTGGTTTATTGGTGGTAAGAATATAAGCCAACAATTATGGAGTGTGGTATGTGTCTGGCACAATGAGCTGTACCGTATCAGCACAATGTGCTATGTACGGGGCTCAAATGCCTTGGGATCCAATGTGGTTCATACCTTTGACCTTTGTCACAGTTTGCAACAGCAGCAACTGCAAATACCTCTGGTTTGAATAGGACAGTGGTTACCAGCATCTAAGAGGAGGGGAAAATGGGACACTATTGCTCAATTGGTATAAAATTTCAGTTATGCAAGATGAATAAGTTCTAGAGATCTACTGGATAACACAGCGTCTATAGTTAACAATATTGTATTTTGCACTTAAAAATTTGCTAAAAGTGTACATCTCATGTTATGTATTCTTACTTTACATACCTTACATTCATACACACACACATTCACACACACACACACACACACACACACACACACACACAAAGGAACTTGTGGAGATGTTGGATGTATCTATTACCTCGATTGTGGTGATGGTCGGTGGGTGTAGGCATATGTCCAAACTCATCAATTTGTACACATGAAATATGTGGAATTTTTAATACTCCATTATACTCAAATAAAACTGTTAGGAAAGAAAATATAGCTGTTTTTCTAATGAGAGATAAAAATATTTTCTAATGAGAGATAAAAAACTTTACACTATCATATGTAAACTTTGGGGCAAACATATTAAGCAATGACTCAGCCCACCACTAAAATGACATCGAGACTCATACTGCAGCTTTTTTATCTGATGAAAAATGAGAGAGAAGATGTCTGCAAAGCTGCAATCTACATTTCATCATCAGGAACAGGTGTTTAGAGTCAACATAAATTAGTGCAGTGCCGAATGTGTAGAAGCAACACATCAGGGATGAAGTGGGCTACCTTTACAGTGCTTCAAGTTCAAGGCTGAGCAAGGGGCTGAACTTTGGCCAAATCGTCTCTTTCTTCTCTCACAGTCTATAAGCCTATCTGCCACTCTTGTTCTGGATGAAAACTCTTGTTTTCATCATATACACCTATGGTGTTTAATAAAGAATTCCCCCTGCAACGTTACCAGCAAGTCTAAAGAAACACATATTTCCAAATTTCTTAGTTGTTATGGCAATAGATACTTGAGAAAAATCCTGAAAGAGCTCACTATAAAAAGGGAGTGGTTTGCAAAGAGTACTAAAATAAACATAAACATTTTAGTTCAGCATTTTATTGACTTGAATTCATACCTTAAATTAAGATATACATATTTATATAAATTTTCCATCTCTCTACTTCCTGTTGAGTGATTTTATGTTCAGGTAACATGTAACTGTGAAAGTGTTCATATTTAGTATTGAGTGTAAAATTTTTATGTAATTATTTGATATTCATATACCCCATAATCTTGAGATATCAAGCTCTTTTATAAAATAGTTAAGAAGAATACAGAATAACAAGAATAAATATGTGTTTTTTTCACTCCTTTAAAGAATCTGGAACTTATTTTTAAATGTTTTTTCTTTAGGTCCCTCTAAAAATGAAGAGGGCTGAAAAATTAGGCAAAAGATTTTATTTACTACACAAAATAATATTAGATAACATAAGAATAATTGACAAGTCCACTGTCCTGTATTTCCAGAACTTCCAGTAGACCAAGCTGCATCAAAGCAGAGACTGAGTCTGGTTGTCTGCAGTTCTGATCATATGTAGCACAGTGGCTGGTGCCAGTATGTCTCTATCTATTTACTATGCATTTTGGCTAAACCCTGGAATCTACTAGCAAGTTTATATTCATGTTTAGTAATTACCAGTGAAGCCACTGGTTCAAGTGGCTTTGTATTCTATTTCTTCTTTCTCCTGATTTAGTACCGAACACTTCCTCATGAAAACCTAGTTTTTAATTTAATTATGGCTCTCATTTTCTGTAGAGATAAGAGAAGTAGATAGAAAAAGACAAATGAGGTAATGAGTAATGTCTTTACGGATATGTAAGTAATGACAAATAAAAAGGAGAGATTGCTAACCTTTTCCTATATAAGCATCTATATTTGCCCTTAGGTTGTAACAGTCGAGTTGGCAACGTAAGAGTTTTGTCTACTTTTTGGGAGTCTCCATCTACTCCATTGAATCACCATTACTATTAAATAATTAGTTTCAGATGTGTCTCTAATTGGAATTGTACTGGAAAGGGAACATTTATAATGTAAGAAGCATAGTACAATCATCCTTGGTATCTGGCCCTGCAGACGCAAAAGTCAACTCTCCCTGTGCACTGGTTTTGCATCCCACGAATACTGTTATTTTCCGTCACGGGTGAGGAACACAGCGATATGGTAGACCGACTGTATTTATGGGAAAAAAATCCACATATAAGTAGACCTGTGCAGTTCAAACCCATGTTTTTCAAAGGTCAACTGTATTTGGATTAAAAAAATATGACTTTATATTTGATTTCACCACTTAATCAACTTAAGTCATATAGAATGTAGAACATGCTTTCTCTGAGTTCAATTTTCTTATATATAAAATAGTGATATGTACATACATATACATACGTATATGTATGTTAGTTTAGAATTTAGTTTGTAGAATTGAGCACCAGAAGTAATTTTAAAGTTATATTGTTAACTATGACTTCTAGCTATGATGTGTGACAAGATCAGGAAATTGATTCCCCTCCAAATATAAAATTGATATTTTATGTATCTGTCAAAAGCAATCATTTCAGGGCTCTGGAGATTGACCAAAGTTAGACCCAAAATGACATGTTTATTTTTCAAAAACAGCTAGATCTTTGGGTAAAAACATTGGAAGTTTGTGGACTTCTTGCCATCCCCAACTGGTAAGGCAGCTGATGAGAATAGTGGTTTTACCAACATGTGTTTGGATGTAAAAACAAGAAGTTTTACTCCTAGAGAGAGTGGTTTAGGATGGAGAAAAAATCCTATAGCATTGCCAGCTGAAGGTGACAAATTGGAAATGAACGGAGGAGATCTGAAGCTTTGTTGTCCTTGATTTTGTTTTCTCAGTTGGGCGTGAGTAGTTTTCTACATAAGCAGGGAGACCTGAGAGAGCCTGGCAGAAGAGAAAAGCCAAAAGACACTTCAGAAATAGCTCTGTTCTGAATATACCCTCCAACCTGACTCAGGCAGACCAGCAGTGGATGAAAGCCTTACTGACTCAGGTGTTTGAGCACAACTTCTGCCCATATAACCGATGGGCCACTAATCTGTACAGACACAGAGTGAGCCATTAGGTAGCCAATCTAAAATTAAAAACAAGAATAAAACAACTGAATTAAGACATCAGGAGCCAAGCACCACATGGGAGGAGATGCCAAAGCTTAAATCTAGGCAAGTTACAAAAAACAAAACAAAACAAAACTCAGAAATAAGTATTGACATCAAGATTGCTAAAATATATTATATAAGATGTCCAATATCAGTACAGAAATACAGCATGCAAAAAAAAAAACCCAGAAAAATATAATCTATAGTCAGAAAGAAAAACAGTCAATAGAAATTAATTTTGAGTGGACTCAGATGTTGGACTTAGCAGAGAAAGATTTCAAAATAGGTTTTTTAAATATAATCAAGGAATTTAAAGAAAATTGTATTCAAAGATGAGAAAAAAGATGACAATAACTTACCAAATATTGAATCTCAATAGAGAAACAGAAACTATATAAAAGAACCAGAAGGAAATATTAGAATTCAAAAGAACAATAATCAAAATGAAAAATTCACTAGATGTGTCCAACAGCAGATTTGAGATTACAAAAAAATAAATTGGTGAATTTAAAGGTAAATACTGAAATTATGGAATTTGAAGAATAGAGGGAAAACAGAACTGAAGTAAAATTAACAGAGCTTCAGAGACTTGTGGAAGAAAGTCAAACATACTAACTGATGTGTAATCACAGTTCCAAAAGGAGATAAGAGAGACAAAAGGAGAAAAAATCAAATAAATAACAGCAAAAACTTTCCCCAGAGTGATGAAAAATATTAATCTGTGGATGTAGGAGCTCAATAACCTTAAGTATGACAAACGCAAAGAGAGCTGCACCCAGACACATCATAATTGAACCCATGAAAGCAGAAGACAAACAGATAATGTTGAAGACAATAAAATAAACTTGACTCATCACATACAAGTGAACAAAAATAAGAAATTTAGCTGATTTCTAATCTGAAAAAAATTGAAGGCAGAAGGCGATGGAATGACATTCTCAAACTAGTGAAAGCGAAAACAGCCAACCCAAAATTTTAAATCCAGCAAAACTGTGCTTTGGAAGAAAAGGCACTTGCAAATACACAAAGGCTGAGAGAATTCATTTATTCATTCAGTCTTACTGCGCCAGGTATTGCCTAGACATTATGTACAGAGCGCTCACCCCTCCAAAAAGTTTTATCCTTCTTTGGACTTACATTCCTGTGGGATGCAATCAATCAATCAATCAATCAATGAAGCCAAAGTATGATAGGTACTAAACCGTGTTATGGATCTGTTTTAAAAGCATTCCTGGTGGAATTTAGCTGCTTATGCCTCAAAAAAAAAAAAAAAAAAGGAAAGAAAAGGTCAACTATGAGAGAATGGCTATGTTAATTTGCTTAACTATTGTAACCATTTTACTATTTCAATGTGTTCCGTAACGTCATGTTGTGCATCTTATACATACACAATAAAATTTATTTTTAAAAAAAGCATTGCAGAGAACAAAAAAATATTGAAGCCAATCGGCTGGCATTGCTAAAGTCCAGTGTGTAAGGGGGAGATTGTAGGGAAGGGAACTAGAGAATTAGCTCAAAAATCACACTGAGGACTTGCATGTACTGGAGGAACTCTGGTTTCTACAGTGATTGCTGCGTCGAGAGCAGAGGAGGGACAAGATCTCATTTCAGCGTGAACATTTCTTGAAATCATCAGTAAATCATAATAACGTACAATTTATCTGTAATATTAAAACACAGAAAACAGTATGATTGTATAAATGTATAAAATTATGAGATAATGGTTGAAAAAGAGAAATGCCAACTTCATGTTAGTAGTTGATGATTAGGATGAAGGTAAAGAAAGGAGAGTGAGAAAGCGTGGGAAGAAGGCTTCAAATATACCTGTAATATTTTTATATATTAAAATCAGACTAAAAATGACAAATTAATGACAGATTATTAGATAATTGTATTTTCTCTGAAGTGTTTCATACATAGAATTATTTATGAAATGAGTCGGGGAATATATGCAGAAACAAAAGTTCCTAATATGGGGACTTCATAGATTATCATAATTACTCAACTGCGATACTTTAGGATTGAAGGAGCGCTTTCATTGACAGTCCAGTCAAAGAACAGGCAGCATCAAAGCTATGAAGCAGCACTGATGACAGCCACGCGGTGTGATAGATTTGTCGTGTTTCTCTGCCTATTCTATTATAAACACCTATTGGGCTGAACCATATGAAATTACAATTTTTAGTTGATCAGAATGGTAAATTATTTGCAACTTCATACTGTTTGACTTAGAAGAATTGCTATGATTAAGCATTTTCTTCTCCCTGAGTGCTGTTTTTCTCTTCATTTGAAGGCACGTTGCTTCTTATCAAACCAATTTTGGGGGTAGGGGGAGAAGAATCCTGTTACTTTGAGAAGTGACTCCACCAGCTGAAATTGGTATCACAGACCACATGAAAAGCCAATCTGATTTCAGTATTAGCATACTTCTTTATAGGTGAAATGTACTCGATTTACAGTTTGCCTTTTAATCCCCTTTTTCTTAATTGTTTTTATTTTAGCAAATGCATCAAATCAGGGAAAAATGTCAAAATTGCATTTTGTTGCCCAAATAGTCCATAAATCCTGATCAAGTTGCTTATCCAAAAAGTCTATGTTCAATTTATTTTCATGAAGCCTTTGAGAAAAAGACCAAGGTTTCAGATGCTTTGAGACACAAAAAAGAGATAGAAAATAAGTGAAAGGTCACTGGAAGCCAGGAAGAGAGAGACTAAAGACAGTTTGCTAAAAAATAAGTTCATTTAAACACAGTAATTTGAAAACAGACACAATAGGAGACAATCTATATTATCTTTTATTTGCTCAATCTTTTTGGTTTTACTGCTGCCAATTCCGCCCCTGCAGTTCAGACCTGGCAGCAAAATCTCTGTTACTTTCCAGCAGCTTTTCACAAGCTGATAAGGAACCAAACTTGAAGGGGAAAAAAAAAAAAAAAAAAGGAATGGACTAAAATCTCTGTCTTTCCCTTTTTCTCCACGTGCATCTTATTACTTACAGCTTCATCCAGAAGATGGTAAGGCTCGACAATGGAAATTTGGGCCTGACCTAGAAACGTCTTCATCTATGACTGCCATAAACCTTCATCTTAAGGGTTTTATGCATCCGTATAAAGTCGTCAGCAGTATCGTGTATATCTTGGAAACATAATGACTGTTAGTCAATTCATCCCCATGTCCTCCGAAGGTGAAATCCTCTGATGTGTGGAACTGCAGAACTGTGTAGCTGCACCAGGAGAAATAGGATTCCAACTATTATCTCACGTGGTGCAATCACTTATTTAAGTAAAGCCATCTGTCAAATTTTGGGTGGAAAATTACATACTCGAGATGGATTTTTTAAAACATATCGTTGCCATGCTTTGGTTGACAAAGGTTTATTTTTTCATATTGAAACAGTAATTCTTCCTCATCTTTTGTGTTATTTTTATAAAATAACTCCCAATGAACTGTCACGTTTTAAGTACCTCATTGTGATTCACACCAGTGACATTCAGGGCATTTTCCTGAAGCATCAATTCTGGAATAGATTGATCAATATGTCTATTTGGATCGAGTTCTTTATTGCAGTTGTTTCAGAATTAGAGAACTGCATTTTCCAAAGTTCATTGGTTTGCCAAGTGAGTTGAAGTAATGACTCTCTGCTATCCTTTCTAACCTGAGTTTGTTGAATAAGACTCTCTGAACATTTTTCAAAAACAGCTGTCCAAGGCTTTCTTTGTGTCCCTAATATGTTTCTTTTTAGATTTGGGTCCTTCCCCTGTTAGGATCTGCACTTCAATTTCTCCTTAATCTAATAATTTATCTTCTGATTAGCAAGTTACTTCCTCAACTGTAGCCTGCTTTGTGGGTGATGAACCCTAAAAGAGAATGTCAGACTTCGAAGGACCCTTAGTTCTCCCGCAGAGCTTTTCTGAGAGTAGAAGGGAAATTTGGAGTATTGACTAAGTTCGACCAGTGGTAGAGAGTTTCTTCTAAATACCCTGGATGGCATAGACATTTTTTTTTTATTTTGTAAGATTGGCCTTTATCAAAAAATCCCAAAGCAATAAAAAATGCTGGCAAGGGTGTGGAGAGACAGGAACACTCTTGCAACTGCTGATGGGACTGCAAATTAGTGCAACCTCTGTGGAAAAGAATTTGGAGATACCTCAAAGAACATAAACATTTTTAAATACCCCAAAGCCAGTCATGGCCCCTTGCCATGATCGCCATGAATTTTAGAGGCTGCAGCTGAGCTTCCCTAATTTGGTGTTGCTAAAACCCAAGTTTAACCTGAAGTTCCCAGTTTTCTTCCCTAGCTATGGGAGGAGGGGGAAAGAGAGAGAAAGAATGAATTTGGTTTTATGCATATGCTTAATTTCTTACCCAGAATCAGGATTCAACCCCTTATATGACTCTAGACTAAATTTTAGGGTATGAGTCTCTGAGGCATTTAATAAGACCCAGAGCAATTTGGTATGAACAGAATCATGTAAGTAGCCTACAGACAATTACGGGGAGAGTTTGATAACAAAACATATTTTCTGAAGACGTTATATCGCTTTTCAAACCTTATCTCACCAGTTAAACATCAGGTAGAAATCTTCATGTCATTTTAAGTTATTTTTAATGCTTCATTATCTTATCTTGGTGAAAATATGTTCTGGGGATTCAATAATGGAAATACTCCAAGAACAACTAAGATCTTAAATTGCATGCTGCTGTGGGCATAATTGTTCTCCCAAATAGCTCTAAGGTTAGTTACATGTCATCTTCTCTTATTTGAACCAACTTTTGGATTAATACTCTCCCACTGAGCAAAACTTACCTCTGGGACCACATGAATTAAGAATTGGTACGGCATGAAAAAACCGTGTGTGTGATCCTTTTTTTAAAATAGTTTTATCTCATTTCTCTTTCTTAATATGCTTCATGTCTATCTTTTCCGTTTAATTCTTGTTCAAGATCTAAGAAAGTTTGATCTCTTTGCCACCAAAAAGAATCTATGCAGAAAGCAAAACAATTAGATGAGCAAAAGTGTTTGATGGAAACAAACTAATTTTAATTAGGTACTTAAACCTGTCACTCTTACTGTTAGATAAAGTATACAGAAAAAAATATATAAAAACATATTTTATTGAATTTCACTTTTATTTTCATATTTTTTCCTTTTTCTTAATGTATTTTTTCTTCTTGTTTTGTCATTTCATGTTGATCTGTTAATCTATTTATTTTTTAAATCTTGGTTGATTTCTAACAAATGTGTTTAAGGCTTTGTAGTTTCCACTGAGTATTCTCCACATTTTACCTCCTTTTATGGTGTTAATCCAGGTCAACATGAAGTGTTAGAAATGGTACAGAGTGAGTACTCACTGACCCAAAGGGACTGCAGTACTATTCTATTATCCACGCTACTTGGACTAAGAATATTTAATCAGTTTGCTGTGTCTACAGGACTTGGGCTATATTATTACCGCACCAGGTAAATTGAGGGTCACGTTTTTTGAAGACCACTTCCATTTCTTCAAATCCATTGCTGCAATTGATACCCTTAGGAGTCTGTTTCATCAGGTATTGTTATGATTATTATTATTATTATTCTGTTTTTTACCTCAGCAAAGGTTTTAGTCTTTTAGACTCTTTGTAGAAAGACATTATTTACTGAAGGCATTGGAGAGTCTTAAATTTTAAGTCAATCTAATTAGTAGCCCTACAGAATAATTAGCCTTCATTCTGGTTTGACATTGAAGAGCACAAGCCCACATGAGGGTGGAGGGAAACTCAGGCACTTCAGGTATATTATCTCTGAGTGTTGTTGTAACAGTCATTTTTGCAGTTTGCAGTTTTTCTAATACAAGGACTTTTCCCTTCATTTACATATTTTCTAAAAGATATCATTATTGGTAAGGTGAGTGTGCCATATCTTTATATCATTGTTATCATTTTAATTATTTGCACTAAAAATGGCTGGGAGATCTGAAGAAGAGAGCTAGAGTGATGATTGTCTCTGATAAAACTTAGATAAGTCATTTTTATTAGTAATCACAGAAAAATAGGCCACGTCAGAAGTGCCAATGTTTAATCAGTATAGAGGAAAAGTATGATAAAAAAGGTAATAAAAATAGCATGAAACTCTTAGGATACTTTTATTTGAACAGAAGTGGTTTTGAGCAGAAGTTATCTACTTCATGTTGTTATTGGCTTATTCTGAGAATCTTGTGTTAGCTGGCAAAGTTAGTGGATCATCTTGCTTCCTGATGCTCTCTAGATAACCTCAGTTTAAGATCTTTCCTAAAATATAACTTTCCAGTTCTGCTAAGATTCCTTCTATTCGTTTAAAGTTTGGGAGTGATTAGGTGAGTGACGTTTCTGAATCATGGCAAAGCTTTGCATAATTCAAGAGTAACTATTCCAGTTATATGTGTTCCCATGTGATTGGATAGAAAAGTTGCAATGTCCCAGGTAGGAAACGTCAACTCTATTTATTTGTTTACTTATTTTTAGCTCTGTGAATGCTATGATTTATTGAACAGCGAAATGATCCAAACCATCCAGAAAAGATACATACTATTACTAGTCCATATTTATAAACCACAGAAAGAACCAATTGTACAAAATCCATTTAAAGATGCTGAAAGTATCCTTAAGGTGGGCTCCTGTCCATGTCTCACTCTTATTGTTTTCCTATAATTATATTAGTTACAGAGTAGATATGAATTGCCCATTCTCTGTTGTTTTAAAAAAGTTTTCCGTCAGTGTTTATTAAATATCGCAGTCACTAGGCTTCTGCTATGATGGTTTCCTTCGTTGAGGATTTTGGCAAGTGAACATTTGAAAGCTTTTTTTCATTTACTTTTTATTTTAATTCTGGATATTATGGGGGTACAAATATTTTGGTTACATGTAATATGTTGCCTCACCCAAGCTAGGGCTACAAGCGTGCCCTTCCCCCATACAATGCGCTCTGTTTCCATTGGTTGTGGATTTACCCCTCCTCCCCCACCCGACCGGCACTCAATGAGTATTACTACCTCAGTGTGAAAGTTTTTTGTTTGTTTGATTTTTGTTCATTTGTTTTTTTTCTGGTGCTACTCAGTAGCCATTCTGGCTGTTGCAAGGTCTTGTTTTCATGGATGTTATGGTTAAACCACTCCAGTGTTTCTTCTAAAAATTGGAGAAGCCACATTTTTTATGCCCACAATAGAAGACTTTAATTTCTTTGTAGAACTCTTCTTTTTTGTCATTGTTGTTATCACTATACAAAGCCTGTTTAGGTGGTAACCTGCTAAAATATTTCTATAGTCTTTCTAAAGTATTCATAATGTATTTTTTAAATATCTATTGTGTAGTATGCTACCTTTTTTTTTTTTTTTAGTATGCTACCTTTTGTTCTATGTCTGTTATTGGGAACCTCACCCTAATGACGGCAATTATTTTAGGTGGCATCAAATACTTCATGTTTGTTGCTCAGTTTTAAAGAATATCTGAGTGGGTCAAGAGACCCCTTTGCTTCTATAATATCTCAAAGAATGCATCATTCGAAAAACATACTGCGGACATATGTACACTCCCACGTTCATTCCAGCATTGTGGACAATAATCAAGATGTGGAATCTACCTACATGTCCATCAATGAATGTTTCAATAAAGAAGTGTGGTACATATACATGAGGGAATACTATTCAGCAATAAAAAGACACTTCTGTCATTTGTGACATGGACGAACCTAAGGGACATTATGCTAAGTGAAAAAAGATAGTCATAGAAAGATGAATACTGCTTATATAATATGTGGAATCTAAAAAAGCTAAACTCATAAAAGCAAAGAGTAGAATGGTGGTTGCCAGGGGCTGGGCGTGGGAGGGGGAAAATGGGGAGATGTTGATCCAAGGGTAAAAAGCTTCAGTTAGGATGAGTAAGTTTGGAACATCTATTTTATAGCACGGTGACTATAGTTAATAATAATGTATTTTATACCTGAAAATTGCTGAGAGTGAATCTTAAATGTTCTCATCATAAAAAATGATAAATATGTGAGGTGATGGGAAAAAATAAAAACATATTGATCATTAGCGTATATATTTTCTCTTTTATTTTAGTAATTTGACATGCACCAGAAAGGACCACATGTTTGTCATTTTCACTTATTTGGCTTCTGGTTCAAAAAAAAAAATCGGAATCTACAAGAGACTAGATATTGTACACCAGCTTGAAATCCTTTTTCCTTTTTAAGATTAGACCCATGAACATACAACATTAAGCAGGATTTGGTGTGAGAGCATCCAAAATAACAGTCCATGATGATGCCCGGAACAGGCGTGAACTATAAACCACAGGATTTTACTCTATTGGGTAAGTGTTATGATGTTGCTTTAACAGTGTTACACCAGGGGATGGTGTCATGAGAAGAATAATATGACAATAATTCATAATAAGTTAATCAACTAGTAAAAGAAAATGTTGGTGCTTCCCTTTAGCAATAGATATTCAGTCTATGTAGTGACATGAGATTTAATGATCCTTGCACTAGAGCTGAAGGTGGTTTGACTAATTTATTTGAGGCCTGTAATTGCTCTGAGGCCAAGTCTCAGCCTTGGCCTGCCGTGGAACATAGCCTTTGTTTTTATACACATACGAAAAGAAAGATTTATGACTGTATTAGTTTCCTGGGGCTGTTGCAACAAATTACCACAAACATAGAGGCTTAAGATAGAGGAATTTATCCTCTTACCGTTCTGAAGGCTAGAAGCCAAAAATCAAAGTGTTAGTCAAGTTGGTTCTTTTTAGAGGCTTAACAGAGAACTCCATACCTTTTGCCTGGCTCCTGGTGGTTGCTGGCCATCCTTGACATTCCTTGGCTTGTAGCTGCTTCGCACCAATCTCCTCCTTCATCTTCACCGGGTGTTCCCCTCTCTGCATCTCTGTGTGTCCTCTCCTCTTCTCATAAAAAGTCAGTCAGTAGATTTAGAGCCAAATTCATACCCACGTTGCGTATGAATGACCTCACCTTGACTACATCTGTAATGCCCTTATTTCCAGATGGTATCCAGAAGTCTAACTCAGTTATACTCTGGATATGTGTAGGAAAAATCTATAAAAACTTATAAAATAATCTCTCTGCATGTGTTTTATCTGAAAATGACATTTTGTCCCTACTTATTAAATCTGTAGAAATTATGTCACAGTGGAGAAAGACGTATTCTTCTAGTAAGGAACCTAAAAATAAAAGTTACAGATTGAAATTTGAGAAAGAATTTAGCAATTGTTAGAAATTTCTATGACTTGAGTGGCTCCAGTAAACAAAGCAAATAAAGTCCGTCAGACTTCAAGCTTTTTACGACTGACAGTTTATCATCAAACTCAACTTTTTTAGTTTTTTTCACAATCTGCCACAGCCACTCATTTTTATTTTAGGACACAATTTCTGTCTCTTATTCTCACCCTCTCTTTCTTTCCATGCTTTAATTACAAGTCAATTGGCCTTCCTTCCTGTTTTTCAAGCATCTTTAAAATTTTGCTCTGATGAATCTGTTGTTCTATATTAGTAGTGGGCTAAAGAATATTATAACTATCGTGACAATCATGTAATTTATAAAGCTGTGATATTGTCTATTTATATTTTTATAATTAGGAGTAAAGAAAGAACAGGATATATTAATATTAAAGTACTAATATCTTCCTCATAGTAACATCTTTGGCAGATTTTGGGATGTTGTTCTTATGTTTTTTACTCAATATGGGACTCTGATTAGCCTAGTGGCTCCTCTGTTTGCAATATTTACAGGCATCACTACAGAGAGAAGCTTTTGTTTTTTTGATCTAAAAATCTTAGGTTGTGTTGATTTCTAGTTTGTTAACTTTTTAAGGCTCTCAGGAAACACCTACCACATACTGGATATTTTCTAATTTGTAATTTTACCTTTCAATTTTTTCACTATTTCTTAATTCAGTTTTGAGCCCCTCTATAAAGAGAGAGTTGCATATCACTTGACATTTGTTGTTAGGTTTATTCCAGAATACTGTTTGAAAGTTCCCTAAAGTTTATTTTTATTTTTACTTAGTTTATAATTTTTAATCTTTGCCAATTTTCTTTAAAAAAGAGGCTTCTGAAATTTTTTCTTTTACATTTTGAATTATTGTTTTTCTTGCCTTTTCATAGCAATTGTTTTTACACACCTGGGTCATTTAAATCTTCTGTTTCTTAGCTTGCTACTTTTAAATAGTTTTCCTCATCTGAGCAAAAGACAATTGAATAAAGTAGTTTAGATACAGATCTGTAGTCCAGGACTATAAGAATCCAACAAAATCCTAAATTCGGCTACAAATTTCCGCCTGTCTTTCTGAGGTTTAGAAACACTCACAATTTGTCATCCTTGCCTGGCTCTTCATCAGGCTTTTAATTTAACTATGGTAATCTGTCTTCTGCCCTGCAATGTGGTCATTCTTTACCTACAAAAAACCTGAGGAAAGTGAAGCTCGTGCAGATCAGGTAAAACTGAGGAGCAAGAGAGAGATGCAGTGAGTGCAGGTTTCAGAAGGTTACAGTCTCTGTGAGAAATGATCTTGGAGTTATCGTTTGCAACATATACCACAGATAAAGGGCTAATTTCTTATAATTAGTATAAAAAAGATGAAAAGATTAAAACAATTAAAAATGGGCAAAAGGTATGAACAGACTATGCACATGACCATACAGAAACAAAATGATCATTTCAAGTGCCATTTGAACACAGTATTCTGATTAAATACCTTAAAAGGAGAACAACTGTAAGAACAATAACTAACAATAGCAAAACCTAACAGATTTTTAAGTTCACTTAGTATTGTTGCAGTTAGTGGTATTGATATAGTAAACTTCAGTTTATTTTGTATGTTATGGGAAAAAAATAAATTAGCAAAAACATTTTGAGAAAAGAGAAATTATGGAATGAGGGAAGGAAGAAACCCTGTGGTATTGGATTTGAATTAGAAGTATCTGAACGAAATTATATATATTTAGCTATGACTACTGAAAAGGCCCAGCAGCATCCATGGAACATCCATGTAACAATGAGCCCACTTGGCTCTAAAATTCTGTTTTCTAAATCTCATATCTCACTGATTGGATTCAGGACTCCTTGGAGAAATATTAATATTTGTTTCCATGTCTGGGCACAGAAAGCACAAGTGAGCTAGCTTGAACAATTAAATGTTTGCCATTAGTGACTAAAGTTCTTGATCTGTTATACTATTTTCCACTACTAAAATCTAGAGCTTCTTGGAAAGTGGCTGATAACATGTTTAGGGCAGAATTTACATAAGCTTGACATACTGTGTTGTCAGAAAAGCAGATGCTTTCAGAAGTACCTGAGGGTAGTATTAAGAAGAATAAAGAGGTCAGTCTAAGAGAAATTCTTATTTTCTGTCTCTTTGACTTGTTGACTTCTGAAAGTTGTTTTATTCTTCCATTTTCCCATGGGTGTAATATGTTCTGAAGATATATAGTTAGTGACTTAAATATGCCTGCATGTTATGTCTTCTTGGTGGTGTGTGCCTTTCATAAAAGTGAAAAATCCCTCTGTTTCAGTTACAGGGTTTTGTTTTTTTGCATTTAATTGCAATTCATCTCATATGAATAAATCTATATCTGCTCTGATTGTGCTAGCATTTACCTAGCCCCTCCATTCCCGCTTGCTCCAGTCCAATACGCAGGCAAGGGGATCATTACAAAACTCAAATCTTGTGATTTCACTTCATCCACAATCTGCCCAAACATTTTTTATTATCCCTATGAGCTGATAACGTCAGTGACAAAACACTCTTCCCTCCACAAGTATTATGTTGATCTAATTCTAAACAATTACCACAATTACTATTGAGTTTTAATATTACATTTCTAAGCTTCAAATTAGCACAATTTTATTATAGATTCTTTAATAAACATTGTATTCTACATGTGGCCAAGTGGAAGAATTCCCGGTTTATGTGAGTTTACCCCTATATTTGCAGACTTAGCTGCCTGCATCTCTTTCAAGAGTAAGTTTGTAACAGCTGGATTTCAAGCTCTCTTTGGGTGCAATTTGTGTCTCTAATCTCTATGGTAGTACATTTTCCTACATTTAGAAAGAACATACAAGATAAATACTAATAGTATAATGGTTATAAAGATGAAACAATGTGCCTTACTTTAATTCTGTCATTCTGTGACCACCTGGAGTTTTATTTGTGTTTAAAAGTTAATACAATGAGTACATGTGGTGGTTTTTTTTTTTTTTCCATTCTTTAGATACTTCACTTAGGATAATGGTTTCCAGTTCCATTCAAATTGTTGCAAAAGACATTAAGCCATCCTTCTTTACAGCTGAGTAGTATTCCATGGTGTACACATACCACATTGTGTTAATCCATTCATGAATTGATGGGCACTTGGGTTGATTACATATCTTTACAATGGATCTAACCAATGAACACACACATGCATAGAGGGAAGGAAAACTCAAAGGAAATCAAGCAGGTGGAAGGGGGAGGGTGAAAACCTACCTAACGGGTACAATGAACACTGTCTGGGTGATGGGCACACTTAGAACCATGACTCAAACATTATAAAAGTGATCTACATAACCAAAAATATTTGTGCCCCTATAATACTTTGAAACTAAAAAAAGGTTAATACAATGAAAAGCAGCGTAAGATGTAAAATGTTTGGGTTTTGTAGGTGCAAATTTTACATGAAAATAGTATATGCAATATTTCACTGAATTTGAATAGTATCATTAAAATTGAAATATATCCTTTTGAAATTGTTAATTACTTTAAAACTAGAGAATTAATAGAAAATAATAAAAATCATTTCTAATCATTTCCTTACAACTATTGAAAATACTTTTGTCATATAGAGCAGGGGCCATTAATGAAAAAGGTCTACTGTGTGTCAAATACACTAAGCACGCCACTAGACATGGATATTATAGAATATCAGCCTCAGCGAAGAATCCAGTACACATTACCTAGAGAATCTAGACTTTGATCCTGATTCTTTTACAGGATGGGACTTTCAGGTTGTCTTCCTTAGGGAGAGGGCACTGGAGAGAAAGTGATTGTTCACCAGATGTTCGATTAATCACATATATTCAGCTTTCTGCCTTCTAGGCACACAGTAAGCTTGCACATTGCCGCCACTTTGAAGCTAGATATGGCACTGTGGTCTGCTTTACCCAGTGAAATGTGAACAAAAGTGATGTGATGTACGTCACCTTCAGGTGGAAGCATGAAGAACCTGTGCCACTTGCCACATTGCTCCCAACCTCTGCAGTGACTGTTCCTTAACATACCAATGTAAAGTGTGTGTCGGCCTGAGCTACTGAATTCATTGCGACCCCTAGCCCCAGCACCAACCTGCTTTGAGTGTGAGCAAAAACTAAACTGTTGTGTTAAGTCACTAATTGTTTTTATTGTTGTTTGTGCCATACAAGCTAGCCTACCCTTGCTGATACATGTGAGTTAACTTCTAGTTTTCAAATTGCTAAAGTATCAGGCCAATCTGATTCCTACTGCTCTGAAAGTGACCTCTTTTTTTCTCTACCATCTTGAGGTTGTAAAGATTTTTTTCTTCCTTAGAGTTCTGAAATTTCACCAATGTGCGTGTGTGTGTGTGTGTGTGTGTGTGTGTGTGTGTATTTGAGAAAGTGTGTGTGTGGCTGTGTCTAGGTGTGAATTTTCGTTTACTTTTTATTCATCTTGCTTGATGAGTGAGTTCTGCATGTCTGAAGACCTACTTTTCTTTTGCCCAGGAATTTAAATTCCTATTATTCCCTTGAATGTTCTTTCCCTCACTGTTCTTTTCTTTTGAAAGTCTAATAGATACTTCTATATCTATATTTTTTGGAATGTGTTCTAAAAGAATACATTGGCAGAATTTTTTATCTTATCAGGCTTATATATTTTAGTTTTTCTAACTAGGAATTGAGACTTTTTAAATTACTTTGTTAAATATTTTCAATTTTCCCAAATGCTAACAATTTCATTTTATAAGTATATATTTATATATATATGTACGTGTGTTATATATATAGTATATATACACGGTAAGTCTGTGGCTGTAGTTTTTTGACTCTAACTGAAGTTATTATCTAACGTCATAGGTTTTCATCTGTTTCATATCTTAATTTTATTATGTTAGTTTTGTTGTGTTTTTTCCTAGCTTATAATTTCTCCTTGTTACTGTTGTCTTTTACTTAGTGTTGGTTTCTGTAATGTTTATAAACAATTATAGCCTATTTCCTCTTTTGGGGGAAATATTTTCCCTGTTTTCATGCTCACTTGTTTTGGATGTCAGTTTCAGATTTCCTTAGCTCTGTCATTGACACGTCATCTGTTCCTTTTAGTTCCATATTTTCCATAAGTTCCTTACTATTTTCATCAGCCACTGACACCTGTCTGATTGTTAACGTTTTTTAGTGTTTATTTGTGTTGAAATTTCAATAGAATTTCAGGGGAAGATGTGAAAAACTGTGCAATCAGCAGACTGAATGAGATGTATATTCCCCTTTTTAACTTAAAAAATGAAAAATAACAATGTCCTGTCTATAAGTAAGATTTATTCATTTATATGTTTATATCTTGAGCTTAATTTATTATCTGAGATATGTCAGAAAATAATGTGATAATTTGATTTTCCCAACTCCTCAATAGCTGTCTAGTTGTCTGTTACCCATTCTTTTGTGATATCTTATCAGAGATTAAATGGTGATGCAAGGAAGAGTCTTGGATGGGGTCAATAATCCACTAAATAAAGGTTATTAAGGGCCCACTATATGTCAGCTTCTGTGCTACTCACTATCTCTTCTTTCTACTGACCAGTGTATCTGTTCTTGCTCTGGTAGCACACTTTTACTTGTTATTAATTATTTTCAACAACCACCAGACTACTTTACTTTTATATTCATCCATGTAATATGTGACTCTTTCCTCAGTAGATAATTATTTATATTCTTATGTATTGTCCTGGTCTAAGTGACATATTCAAAGCTTTTTGCATTAAAGCCTTCCAAAGCCTGTCTTACAGATTTTTAACTTTGATTACAGATGTAGGAAAACATATGATTGGCTTTTTTATTCTTGCTTTCTTCCTTTATTTTATTTTTTGATATTTGGGGTTGATATAACTTCATTGATTTTAATTATGTGTGTTATTTTCTCCCTACTCCATCTGGCAGAACTGAACTGTAAAATTGAAACCAGAAGGTTACAAATCTCAGTTAGTTCATGAAACTTAATTGTCAATGTTAGCTTTGTGACCAACCATTGTTATATGTGTTTTGTTATGGAGCCTCAAGAAGGCTTCAAAAACTTTGGCACAGCCTTTAGTCACAGTCGATCAATTATTCCACTTTGCAGGTGCTAAATTTTCTAGTATACAGCAATTGCACAGTGGGTTTGAAAGATGGGCAAACACGTCCATGAATATTTGGAAGTTTATTTTTCTTTTACTGTCATAGGCACATCTGTTAGATGAGAGTTTTGTAATATGTCTCTCCAAGATTGCTAAGATACATTTTGAACTGTGTCTTTTAAAAATATTTTGTTACATATGACTTATGGAGAAATCATTAGCAGGTATAAACATCCCCTTTGTCTTATGCAGTGGACTTATTTTAATAATATTCTATCAAGTTAATTACCTGAAACACTAGAAATTATATTTTTAATATTTAATAAAATTTATTTTATGTTTGCAGTCAGGAGACCGCAAGAAGAGGTCAGGAAACTTTTTCTTATTTAAAGATACTATTTTAAGTAGCATCAGGGATAAATAAATTTTGAAAGAAAATAGGTAATCAAACTATATGGTTCACATAAAGACAGCTTCATCACTAGATGCACCTTGGTCAGGAAAATTATGTCAAACTGCATGATATCTCTGCATTTTCATGCTAATATTAGATGATTGACTAATAATTTTGATAAAATTGATAGGTCACCACTCCTTTCAACTCTTTATATAGAGTAGAAATCTGTGGTTCTGTTATAGCATTGCAGGAAAGGCTTTCTTCATGTATGATTCACAGAGAAAATGGATTTCCAGGAGATAAATTTGTTGGCGAGTGAGTAAAAGAGTGCATCCCTTCAATATTTTTGTTTATAACTGTTGGCAATGCACAGGCTGGATCTTCCTCCCACTGATAACACATGGAACAGGGAGTTCTGTCTTGACTCCAACTAGCTGCTCTGAGTCCCCCCACAGAGATCTGGGCTCTCAGGAAAAGACAATTCTGTCCTCGGGATTCTTCTGAGCCTGAAGACCCTAGAAATTTTGCTTTTTATTACAATTCCCAGAGACCATGGCAGTGCAAAGCACAGATCTGAAGCCAAACGACTGGTAGTGTTAAAGTCCAGCTCCGCCACTTCTGGCTGTTTTGGTGTTTGGAACATTGTCTAATATGTCATTGCTTCACTTCTCTCCTCGGAAACAAAGGTACCAACACTAGCTTTCCCACAGCATTGCTAAGACCACTGAATGACCACTAGACACTGGATATGCTAGGTGGATATACTAGAACGGTGCCTAGAGTAAAGACTGTATGTTTATAACGTAATTATTATTGTTAGACTGACTCAGAGTATTACTTTTCAATTTGCCTGTCATGTTCAACGTCTGCTTTGATTTTAATCCATGCTTTTACAACTTTCTGAGAGCCATTCTTATGTCAACCTGGATGATCAGCTGGCCCATATTGGGTCTGGTGAACCAGTCAAATTGCTCCCCCCAAAGTTTGGAATGGATACCTAGCAAATTTAGTCAGTCACTGCTGGATACTTGAAAAGAGAAGTCATTTTTTCCAGTTGGCGTTGGAGCAGCCATGTCTGAGGAATGGATAGGTCAGTGGGGCAAAGCTGGCTTGCAAAGTGTGACAATGAACATAGAGGGAGAGGAGACCGAGGAAGACAGAGGGCTTGAATGGTCTGTTTCCTATCAGGTCCAGGGCATCTGGTGGCTCAACTGCAGTTGCTACGCATGTTCCCTAAAATTGTGCTATAATCTTATCATAATTTTTTTTTAACTTTAGCCAATTGAAGTCAGTTTTATTGCTTATAACCAATTGCTCTCTGTGACACCATTCTAGATAAAATATTTATGCAAAAGTAAATAACAATCCAAGTCTAAGACATTCTTCATTTCTTTTTTCCTTCCAATTTTGGATCAAACAAGTTCATATTAGTGATGGTTCAGTGCATTTTTTTCATTATATACCAACCTACTGTGTTTATTGTCATGTTACACAATGCTTATTTTTATAACACACATATTTATTAACGAATTAAGTGAGGTTAAACCATTCTAGAAATATCTGACTGAGATGCAGCTGCTTGCTTATCAGTTTGTGCAGCACTGAAAAAAACATCTGATGAAAAGAATTAATATTTATTGAACTCTTACTATTAATATTTCAGGGGAAATGTCCTATGTACTTTATTTATGTTGTCTTATTTTATTTTCACATGAAGTCTTGTCAGCTAGATATTATCAATAAAGGAATGGATTTGAAGCCCAGAGAGGTTAAATAATTGGCCCAAAGTCATATAGCTAAAATATGTGAGGCTAGGGCTATTTGATACTATTCGCTTTTTAATATATCTGGCAGTTAATCGATCATTCAACCATGTTTACCCAGCACTCACTATGTGCCAACAAGAGTGTTTCTAGGAGGGACTAGGGTCCAGGAAATTGCAAATCATGTTAAGAATTTTATCCAAATGTTGTCAATTTCTCATATATGGAAGGGAGAATATATTTTTATGGAGTTTTTGTTTGAGCAAAATTATTAAGGTCTAAATAACATAGGAAATTCTAATGCTAATTTTAAATACAGACAATTGAAGATGCATGAGAGTAATACTTAAATGTCAATTTTAAGACCATGAAGCAATCTTTCAAATTATGGATTAATAAATTCAACTTAGCACTCAGGTTTTGCAGCTTTCTGGTATAAGAAGGTCCCTGTGATTAGGCAGGAAAAACTAAGCTACATGGCAAACTGAATACTAATTAATAATTAATGGTGAAAGATTGTGGAGCCTTATAGTAAATAGTTTAATCAATCACAAGTCAACTTATTTGTTTACTAAATAAATAAAAATCAATTAAAATGAAACAGATCACATAGATTTTACAGTATATTTATAATATTAAGAATATAGATTATTTAAAATGCATCTTTATCAATTAAATCTAATTGTTATAATTATTCACTTTAGATGACCACTACCTTCCCTGAAAGACAGTTCTTTGGTTAGATACACTCACTGATGTAGAAGTATTCCTTCTTTCTGGTAATGCCCCAGTCACCTAATTTAGAACCTTAATTGTATCTAATTGAAATGCTTCATATTGCTTTGGGCTATTATTTCAAAAATAAACAACATACATGTCTACAATGACACAAGCATGTACACACACCAGGAGCACACACACACATGCACACTTGCTATGACCTTTGCTTAGTGATGGATGAATGCATTTTCTCTCCACATCCTAATCCAACAGATCTGAAATTCTACCCGGAGGACTTTTTTACAGAGTCATATGCGTATGTTTTGTGTAGTTCTTCTATAGAGAACTCACTATTATTCAAAACACAAATTGTATGCATCAGATTACAATTATAATTCTTGAGTTATATGATATTATGAGAAAAGTATCATTTTTACTTCAACTGATGTAAATAAAATATACAGAAAGAAAAATATTACAATGTGTGATTCCACATAAAAATTAACATTGAGAGTAGACCAAGAAATGCAGCCAAGTAGAAAGTACTTGTGGACCAGGAGTTCAAACAGGTAGGGTTATCAAATCAGTTTTAAATTCACCTTAGGGAATCCTTAACTCTCTTTCATCTGAGTGTCAAAGAAGCCCTCAGTGATTAAAGTATAAACTCAACATGATCCCTTTTAACCATGTAATATACAAATAATTAACACTACACTTCAGTTTAACACTAATACCTGAAATTCAGGTCTTGGAAACTGCACTAAGTGCTGGAAGATCAAAGTTTGATTTTAACTTTAATTATATTTGAACCTGTTAGCCAGAGCACTGGTAATTGATATGAAAGCCAGGTTCATCACAAAGGCAGCAACCCAGACAACTCTTTACAGTCTTGGAAAACAGGTTTCCTTGGCTTTGTTTAGCAGTGCGATTTCTGTCATTTCATTAGAAAGATAAATGAACTGCTTTTCCATCACTAGCCTTTTGCTTTCCCTGGCCAATTGTGACTACACACTATATGCTGAGGGAGTTAATCTTGGTCGCTTGGAGCCACCTTTGTATTTAGCAGGTCATAGAATTTATTATGCCTGGCAGAAGAGGAGATGCTACCACATTCTCAGCTTCTGAGAATCTTCTGTGGTGTCTGTACCTTTGGTCACTAGACCAGGGTAGGAGCCCAAACTCCCTTCCTTCTTCAGCCTCACCAACTCTGTTTCTTCTCCTGAGGGTAGGCTTTGTCACATAATAAGCAAATTATCAGAGATTAGTAATATAAGGTAATCTCATATATATATATGTAATTTAATCCAATATGATATACTCACACAAATTATATACAGTCATTCCCCCTAATCGGCGGGGGATGTGTTCCACACACCGAGTGTACGATCAAAACTACAGATAGTACCAAATCCTATGTATATACTACATTTTTATTATGCATACATATCTATGATAAAAGTTTAATTTGTAGACATAGTAAGAGATTAATGACAATAACTAAGAATAAAAAGGAGCAATTATAACAATATATTGTAATAAATAAAAGTTACCTGAATATGGTCTCTCTCTCTCTCTCTCAAAATATCTTATTATACTGTACTCATTTATTTTTAGATCGTGGTTGACCACAGGTAACGGAAACTACAGAAAGCAAAGCCCCAGATAAGGAGGGGACTACTGTACATTTTACATTGCTAATGTTTCAAAGTCATCAATAACCAAGAATGTGCTTCACTTAAAATAGTCCTTTTTTGTTCCAATGAGCCTCACAATTTTGTATATGCTATTGCACTTATATTTACCAGAGTTTGCAAGAAAGTGGAACTTAGTTTACAGTCAAGCAATAGATTTGCCTTTCAACTGTGGGTTTACAATCCATAATCAAAACTGTGCCCTGATTGCAGCTTGATGCTCTCTCCCAGTAACCCGCTTGTATTGTACCCAATCAACCAAACTGCAATTGCTGCTCATTGTCATCTACCTTGAATATCACTATTCTCTCAGGAATAATTAAAAGAATCAAACTTGAAAAACAAATAACACTCTGCCTTTGAAATTCTGTAATTCTATGGCATATTCAGAAATAGAAAAAGAAAATGGAAAGTGCATTGTTAAGAAAGTGAAAAGCTGTTTTTTTTTTAAAGTAGATGAGAAAATGTGCATTGATCAGTTTTGTGTATTGCCGTGCAAAGAGGCAAGAAATTAAGACAGAAGTAATGGCTTCCCATTGAACCATTTCACATTTCCATGTGTTAGAAATTTCTTAAGTAAATCAGTACATTTTTGCTGCTCTGCGATGGCTATAAATCTTGGCTAATCATCCTGTGAATGGGTCAGTGCATTAGCTCTGTAACTTCAATTAGCTCTACTACTATCAAGCTCTGAGAAATCTACTGTAACACAGCTTTAACTATCAGATTAAAAATGGCCATAAATATTAAGTGTTGTTGTAAATGGAGCCAACTTTAGGATATATCCTCTGAACTTCAAAGCTTCATTAAAGTTTAAATATTTAATGTTGAAATGGCCAACAAATGCCAAAACTACCACATGCAGTATTGCCTTTCGTCCCTGTATGTTTTACTCTAATATAAGAACAGTAAAAGACCATTTGTTTTGGAATTTGGAAAAGAGAGCAGTGTGACAAACTAGATAACCTGACCTTTCTTTTGAAAATAAATAAATGAATATCACTTAAAATGAGGATAAAATATCATAATCTTTCTTTTCTGAGTTTGGAGTAAAAAACACAGGAGACATCTGAAACTCAGAGTTGTAACTAGAGTTCACTGGGGCCGCCCTAGGGGCAGACGGGGATTGCCAGTCCTGAAAATTGAGGAAGGTGAGCACAATGCCCATGTGAATAGCAGAGATAAGGCCTCTCTGTTCCATTCAAGCTGGTAAGTTGTAATTGATGTCTACAGATATTAATCGCTACCCAAATCAGGACCCCCAAAAGCTACCATCAGTGAAAAGACTGGCCAGGAAAAATTTTGCCTACCCAACAGAGAGAGATGACATTGAAGTGTCCTTGTTTCTATTCTGAGTAAAATAAAAAAAGTTTCCTTAAGATCTCATAGTCACCAACCTTCCAACCATCACACAGGGTTAGTGTTCAAATCTACATGGTTCGTATGTGACATGGGCTCATAAATTAACATAAAATAGTGTACTAGTCTATTAATACTCCTGGGGCACCTAACAGAAATAGCCATATCCCGAAGCACCTAACAGAAGTAACCATAATATCAATCTGGAAAGACTTAGCCTCAACCCTTGAAGATAAGCTCACAACTACAATTACAGAATGAAGAAGGAAGAAACTCACTATGTCCAAGTGTTAAGAGACCCAACAGGACATACAGATAAAAGAACTATCATTTCTGGCTAAATTCATTTTTCTTTAATATGTTTCTCTTGCAATTTTTTGTTGTGCAAGATTAACCTGCATGTTGCACAGTATTTAGCACTCCTCCTCTACTCTGGCACTACATGCCAACAACGACAACCCCCCACCGCCAGATACTGTGACACTCAAAAGTACTCCTCCACATATCAGACACCTTCTGAAGAGTGGTATCACCTCTGTTTATGGACTGTTGAGCTAGGAATAAAATTAGTATGTTTTATATGAATAATGATCTGAAAAAAATATGTTGAAAACATGAAAAGAGCGCAATCACAATAAAAAGTCAATTTTAAAGCACAGAATAGAACCTCTGGAAATTAAAAACATAAAAACTAAAATTAAAAACCCAGTGAACAAATTGAACAGCAAAGTATATACATTTGAAAAGAGAATCGGTGAACCAAAAGATGGATCTGAAGTAATTACTCAGAGTTCAAGATGAAGAATGAAAAGATAGAAAATATAATACAAAGCATGAGAAAAAAATGAGAATCTTCAACATATATCCAACATAAATTTCAGAGAAAAAACATAATTCAGGAAGGGTGATATTCAAAGACATAATGGTGAAAAAATACCAATTTAACGAAAAGTGTAAATTCTCAGTTTTAGCTATTATAACGCATCCCTAGCAGAGCACAAACAAATACATCCACATCTAACCATATCGTGGTGAAATGCAGAACACTAAAGACAAAGAGAAGAACTTGAAAATGGGACAGAAATACTAGACCACCTAGAGTAGAAAGGCAATTAAATGAGAACAGTATTCTCAAAGGCAACTGTAGGAGCCAGAAGATAACAGCATTGTTTTTTCAGAAAATTTGGGGATTAAATGAGTTAAAATATGTGAAGCACTTGGAACTGCACCTGGCACAAAGTACATAAGTGTTGGTTATGATCATCGTTATTCATGTCCGAGTTGCAAGAATAAATTAGCATGGCAGGAAAGGTGTAAAAACTGAAAATAATTCACCTTCATAATTTTTGAATGGCTACTAGGAGTCACAAATTGTTTTCTGAGGAAAGTAATATATGTATTAATTATTTGAACATTAACCTGACATTAAAACTTAATTTTAGCTCTTCACCTTACTATTTGTTCAATCTTGGCAAGTCACTTAAAAGTCAAAACTTCCTCTTTTTGGTCCACAAAATTGGGTTAACTGATTGATTGATTATTTAAGTATTTATTAGTAAACATTTCTTCAGTCTCTGAGGCAAAAATGATATCAAAAATGAAAGGAAAATATCTCTAGAAATGTTATAATTTAAGTGAAAAAACAGTTGAATATATAATAATATATTGCAGTAAGTGCTATAACACAGTTATTTTTAAAATACAATGGAAACATAAAGGAAGGATAATTACTTCTTCCTAAGGAAGTCCAAGGTAGCTGTGCAAGATGCAGATTACTATTATTGCTATCATCATAATCATCATCCCAGTGATTACTGTGTGCCAGGCACTGTTCACATATAGTTTACCTGTGTTCAAGGTGATGGAAATGTATCTCAGACAGAGGTAAGATATAGTGACATGAGATTGTCACAATCAGAGAATTGCAATCAGTGTGATAATAGCCCCAGGTCAGATTTTGGAGAACATTTATCTAGTATAAAATAAGGAGCATAAAATATTGATCAATCTTTGTTTAGAAGAGACAGTCCTAGTTTTCATCTTATAAAGTGAATTGGAGCAGACTCTGGAGGCAGCAAGGTTGGGTAACCACTATTACAATAATCTGGGCAAAAGCAAGTGAGGGCTGAAACTAAGGTAGAGGCAGTAGAAATTGAATAAAAGAGTTGAGTGACATCTATGAGGCAGAATCAATTCAGCTGGAATTCTCTTAAATTTCACATCCAAGGATGAATCTGAGATCTCTATTGAGTATTTGAAGGAACAGGGATTCTGTCAATAACAACCTGCTAAAAAGTGCTACAGATGTTTCTATGAGTCATTCTAGTCCTGTTGACCTTGAAGATTTTGTGTTTGAGAATGTCTAGCAGTCAAGAGGGAAGGGAGAACTCAATTTATAGATGTAAAGATAAGGAATTAAGAGTCATAGAAGACAAAATCGAAGTGCTAAGTAAATAAAACTCACTGTGAGAAGAAGGTATAGAGGAAGGGAAGGAGAGAGGCCCCAAAGAGGAGAAAAGGCCAGAGGAAGAGGAAAGGAGAGATAAACAAAAAAAGAGAGAGAGGAGAATTAGGTGGATGCTAAGAAATCAGAGTGAGAGCAACAGGCAGGTAGAAATAGAATTAGCAAAGATGAGTGTTCAAGGGGCCACGGGAGGAAGACTCTAGCTAAAACAAAAGGTATAGTGGTCAATTTCAAATTCTGTAGAGAAGCAAAGTGAAATAGATAGTTGAACTAAATGTAAACAAATTATTTTCGGACATTTATTGAGCACCTACTAGGTCTCAAGCCCTGCAGTAATCATGGGAGAGAGAGGACATGTCCCTTCCCTTCGACGAGCTTACAGTCTATCAAGACAAACCAAAACAGATCATCAGCAAAGACTAGGAAACATAGTTGCCTCAGATACAGTGGGAGAAGCACTTAGCCAAACCTGCAGTCATTCCTGAAAGATGAATCAAGAGTGTGGGAAAGGCATTAGAGGACAAAGATATAGAGGCATGAAAAAAAACCATGTGAACTGTTAGAAAAGTATGAAATAGGAGAAAAGTAGAACAATGGTATCTGACAACTATAATTTCAATTGTAACTTCTGCAGGTGAGTTCCTCTGGTAGGACAAGGTATCCTGAAACTTGGCACCCTCCGCTCCCCCGCCACTGCCCCCAAGGCCCCGTTATCAAGATGAAAGCATTGCTTCCTGGTATTTTTTATTTCAGGTGGCTCAAGCAGGAGGACTTTCAATTAGTCTGTTGGAAATACTACATTAGAGAACTACCCTTAGCACAACGAGGGTGGATGTGTTGTAAAATAAGAGGAGGGTAAGGATGGTGCAAAGTTAGAGTCGTAAAGAAAAAATAATTATATCAGGAGAGGAGTGTGCGTGCTTATAGTATTTGAGGGCTAAGAAAAGCATAGAAACCCATAAACCGTAGCCACCATTGGGGCAGAGAGAAGGAGAAGGAGCGAGAGAGAGGAGAAGAGAGAGAGGAGAAGAGAGAGAGGGGAAGAGAGAGAGAGACAGCGAGAGTGAGAGCTTAACATCTCTCTTCAATCCTGTGGACCAGAGCAACCCCTAAGCCCACAGGCTGTGCTGTGGAACAGTGATCGTCTCGATCAGAGCAGACTCCCACTGGCATCCAGTTAATGCCTAAAGTTGTATATTACAAAACATAAGAAGAGAACAGTTCTAAAATTTAATTTGGAAACATTAAGAAATTGAAGAGGCATGGTGATGAGAAAGGTAGAGTGTGTCTTCATCAGAAAAAAAGACGTCAAAGGGAAAGACGGAGAATTCAGACCTAAGGATATAGGTGAAATTAGACAGTGTTTACTGCATTGCATTATGGTGACTATATGTAATGGTGAGACATCATTGGTCCTCTTAATTCTGGAAATAAAAGATCAATGTTAAATAACAAACGAAGTAGGGGCCCATACATGCTCACTAAAGGTTAGCAATACCTAGTAGCAGAAAAATAAGAAAGTAGAATGCTCTAGTATTGGGCTTAAATTTAAGACTCAATCTAATAAATTTGAAGGTTTACATTAGCAGTTTCAACAGAGTTGAAGTGCTTCACAGACTGGCTACATGAAAATATTTAGTGAATCGGCTGATTGTAACTCTTTTAATTCATTTGGGAGACGTTAGAAATAAATGTAAGGTAGTATTTTTTTTATTTTGTAAAATTTATAAGCATTTAATTTTAAATGACTTTTATTTTATAAACAAAGCAAAGGATAAAACATTGAGAGCATTTGAAAATTTCTGATATTTCCCCATTTTATCCTATCCAAATTTGTCAAGAAAATATGAAAAACTGTATGTATATCTTAATATTTCTTATTAGTCTCTCGAAAGAGAAATCACTTCGTTTTTCAGTGTCATTTACTTTTTAATATAATACTGATTCTTAAATTTATAATTACTCAGGTTTTACAATGATAGTGCTGAATAAATTAATCTAATATTTATGGTATTTAAATTACTTATTTTCTATTAATTTCATGAAGATTTTTTTTGACTTAAGATTAGGGACCTATATTTTAATTGGCATCAAAATACTCATAAGTAAGAGTGTTATTAATAGATTCCTTAAACAACTAAAAAGAATTAGTTATAGACTTTCTCACAAACTAAGCTGATAAGTGAATTAGACTCATTCAAGCTCATAGGCTAACAAATCAGGTGGTAAATTATGAACTTACACTATTACCAAAAATTTGCCCAAAGCTTAGCTTTATTCATGCATGCATTCACTCAATCATGTATTTACCTAACATTTGAATAGCTTCCATGTAAAAGTACTGTGCTGACTGCTGGGAAAACTACTCACATTTTCTTAAATGTGCTAGGTTTTTTCATGGCTGCATGCTTCTGCATTTAATATTCTTCTTCCTGAAATGACTTTCTCCTTTTGAGGATGCAGTGAATTCCTACCCAATTTCCAGTGTTCTCTTGAAGGCTTCTATTCTCCCATCCTCTCCCTTGCAACCAAATGGACTCAATTTCTTCTTTATGCTTCTGTACAACTCTGATACATGTCTCTATTATAGCCCTTCTTACACTGTGCTATAATTGTGTTGGTGGTTGCCGTGGCTACCATTGTTCTTGTTGTGTTTATATGACCTTATTCCTGACTAGACTTTTAATTTCTTTATGGTAGGATATCTATATAATTAATCTTCATCTTCCTAGTATTTACATAGTAAATGAATGACTTTATCAATAAACAATAATAATTATAGGATCTTGTTTGAAATTGGTGTAAAATATTGGTTATCTTTTTAAATGAATTTTATTACTTTTTTGGTATCAATCTCCAGTACTGCTGAGTCTCTTCTTCCCTTCATCTTTTTTTTTTATTTTTTTCACTAAAATTTCAAAGTCCTAAGCAGAAGCTTCCAATTGACTGAACTTGAGTCATATGTCCACTATACGTACCAAGGTGAAGCAAGAGAAAGTTTCTGATTATTTTTGGCTTCCAAAGAGATGAAACTCAGTCAAGATTCACGTCACAGGGGACTCCCTCCACAGAGGAAGGGGTTTGCGTTGCCATCCAGCCAAATAATAACTGACAGTTACTATAGCATATTACTATTGTTTGCTTAATCACATGTTTACTTAGAAACATTTTAAGAACCAAAGTTTGAGGTTATCTTTTCAATTGTTTAATTTTAGTTCATTTTCTGTGAAATAGCTGTTTATTTTACAATTTTTCTTTTGGACTGCCTTTTTTTAACTTTTTGTAGAATTTGTTCTGTATTAGGAAGAATAAGATGTTTTCTGTGATGTGAACTATAAATATCTTTTCAAATATGTAATTTGTCTTTTAATTTTTTTAACAATGCTTTTCTTTTGCATAAGTTTTTTGATCTTTTATTTTTTTATTTTTTTACCCCTCCCCCACTCTTAACTTTTTAGATAGTGAAGTAGTGAAGTATATTGAAGTCTTTTTAGAATTCAACTTTTGCATCATGATTAGAAAAGTCTTCTCATTCAGAGGCCATGAAACAATTCTACAAAGTTTTCTTCTAATATTTTTATGGCTCAATAAATCATAGTAACATTTTAAAGTCATATTTATTGATGTATAATTTACACATAATTAAATTTTCCCTCTTTGGGTGTGCACTTCTATGAATTTTTGGCAAACAAAAGATTGTAATCAATTCCCTCTAGCCACCCTTAGCCCTGGGCAATCCCTGATGTTTTTTTTGTATTTAATGGTTTTCCCTTTTCCAAAATGTCATACAAATGAAATCAAAGAGTAAATAGTCTTGTGAACCTGACTTTTTCATTTGGTATAATTCATTTGAGATTTATCCACATTGTAATATGTAATAGTAATTAGTCTCTTCTTGTTTTTGTGTAGTGTTTCATAGTATGGCCACACTACAGTTTGTTTATCCACTCACCAGTTGAAGGACATTTTGGTTGTTTCCAGTGTTTGGTGAATATAAATAAAGCCAATACAGAAATTCATGTTTTTTGTATGGACATATGTTTTCATTTCTCCAGAGAATAGGAATGGAATATCTGGATCACATGGTAAATGTGTGTTTATCTTTATAAAAGACTGCCAAATTGTTTTCTAAAATAGCCATACCATTTTGCATTTCCATATTAACATATAACATATACGCATTTTTATTTGAAATTAATTTGCTCCAGACTATGAATGGGATGTGAATCCAACTTTTGTTTTCCAGATGGTTATTCAGTTGTCCCATAAAAATTTTTATTGATATACATCTGTTCCTTACTGATTTGAAATGTCATCTTTATCATATTCTAAAGCTTTGTATCCATTTGCCTCTATTTTTGACTTCTTCTTCTGCTCCATTGATAGCTCAGTATGATGGATGAAAAATGATTCTTGCTTTAGTACCATACTTTTCAAATTATTTAGGCTTTGCATTTTAAAATGTAGAAGAGCTCGTTCTCTGTCATGGATCTTCTTTTAGTTTTTTGCTTTTTATTTTTCCATATCAATTTTAGAATTACCTTATCAAGTTACAAAAGATTTCTTTTTATTTCTTTGGGGAAAGTTTTCATCTGTATGATTTTTAGTCTAGGAATATGATTTGCCTTTGTATTTATTCAAGTCCTTATGTATGTGCGTGACCTCATGTCAATTGTCAAAATCCTCAGGATCTGGCCCATCCTTCTCCTTTGATCTGTTCATCCATCTGTTCCCGGGATGCACCAGGCTGTTCCAGTCTCAAACAAGTTATATATGGTCTCTCTTCAATCTCTTATCCTTTTTCTTCCCATGGCTAGTTCCTTTTCATCATTTAAGATTTTGCTCAAATGACACTTCATCAAAGTGTTTTTTCATCCCCACCTTACTATGTGGCACCATCTCATCCCCAGCCATTCACTTTCAGATTATTCTGATTTGTTTTGTATATAGTGCTTACCGCTATCAGAGTCATGCTTATTAATTTCTTTTATTTCTATAATAATGTCCCCTAATCAGTTTAAGCCATGATGAGGGCAGGGGCTTTGTCTTCTGGTATCCTGAGGCTAACCAATGCTAGGAACAGTGCCTGACACTTAGTAGACGTGCAACACATATTAGGTGAATGAGTGGGTGGTCTTTTTCGGCTCCAAGAACTGTCTTCACCCTCTTACTACTGCTGCTTATCTAAACCAAGTGGGTGGATTTTCTACTTAAAATTATTTGACTGCCTGAGAAAATCAGTGAAGTAATAACTTGTGACTTTTTCAACTGAGCAACAGAATCAGGGGTCAGAAGCATGAGACCCCTTCTTCTCTGAGCTCTCTTCTCCCAGCTCTCACTGTAGCCGTTGGCTGTGCTGAGATGACTGGCAGGACCACCATCTGTGACTCCTTGAGGCAACACAGTGAAAGGGCTGAAGCAGAACGTACACTCAAAACGCTGAACAAAAAGGCAGAATTTGCTCTTTGTAACTCAGATCTTTACAATTAGAAATCACTAATCAGAAAATGATCTGAAACAGTGGTTTCCATACCTGGATGATGATATGTCACCCAAAATGTTTTGACAAATATAGCCATTTGAACCCCACCCAAGTTCTACTGAATCAGAACCTCCAAAGTTCATTAAAACAAGCAAGCAAAACCCACCGGCAAAAATATTCTTGAGGGACTATACACTTGAACATTGGCAAACTACTGCTAAGCTTGGATGGGCAATTAACTGAGAGTAAAATCTGTGTGTGACCAGTGTGAACTGATGCAATTACCATAGATAATGGTCCGTGTTTTAAAAATTTTTATGGAATTGTTAGATTGATGGTTAAACAGTAAGCTAAATAAATCTAAATTTATTTCATACTTTACTTTGATGAAAAAGTTCTATGGAGTCTGTATGATACCCGCAGACAAGAATAAAGCTTTATTCTACAACATAATCAAATGGATTCTATTACTTACTTGGCCTGCCTGCTGTTAGGACCATTTTACAGCTTGATCCTATGCGGTGCTAGTTAGAAATGCTGGTTTCTGAGCTTTGTTATAAAAATGTTGAGTCAGAAACTCTGAATATAAAGTCCAGGAATCTGAATTTTTATAAAACTTTTTGGCTGATCCATTTTCCATTCCTTGAGAATCATGCAAGTATACATTTGGGACTCTTTTTGGAGTCAGACTATTTGAGTTCAAATGGTTCTGACAGTATGACCATGGGCAAGTTACGCAAATGTCTTTGTCCTCTATTTCTTCATCTATACAGTGCAAATCCAACAGTACCTACCTCAAAAGACTGTCGTGAAGGTTTAATGAGGTCATTGATGTAAAGTATTCAGTGTAGTGCCAAAAAAGAAAAGTGGCTCAGTAAATATCAGATTTTATTTTTACTAACTACTTGCTTTCTTGGTTTATCCCTGCCTGAAATTTTCCATTTATTCATTTTCAATATCTCAACCAACAGTTTGAAAATGTGGTCCCTGGACCAGGATCATCATCACCTGGAAACTTGTTAGAAATGGAAAATTGGGATTTCACCCAAATATAATGGATCAGAAACTCTGATGGTAGGACCCAATAATCCATCTTTAACAAACCCTCTAGATGCTTTTGATGCATGCTGAAGTTTGAGAATCACTGACCAAAGAGGATTAATTAATAAAGGGATAAATTGAAAATTATAACCATATTATGAAATAAACAAATTGCAGTTTACTAAACAGCTAATTTAAGAAGATATATAATCTTTCTCACACATATATCCACATCATCCTCCCCTTATTACATCTATATTCATTCCAAACTATGAATAACGCAGGTTGTGTTTCTCTAACTAATGTTCAATTACTCCCAGATCCATGTTTTCTCTGGTTTTGTTTGGTGTTTCTCCTATCAATACTCTGGTTCCATAGCATCTGCTGTTGCTCTTCTGTATTTCACACTCCTCCCTACTTTTACAGTAGTGTTCCCTGGAATAATTACTTTTCTGTATCAGATTTCAGTGTAGAAATAGGCTGAGAGTAGACACTGAAGATAGGCAGACATGATATGATAGAAACTCAACTCAGCTTGTTTTAACCTTGGATGAGTTACTTAACCCCCCCGCCCCAGAATTCTAGGTTCTCCATGAGTTAAAAAGGGAGAATGATATTCACCTTAAAATTTTCTTGTGAAGATTAAATGTAACATATGTAAATTATCTAGCACAGTGCCTGGCACAAAGTGAGGGTCAAAAAATGATGGTTACGCTGGGTAACAGATTTAAACCTAAGGAGTGAAACTATTAGAATTCTAGAGGAAGATATTTGAAATACTCTTCTAGACATTGGCCTAGGCAAAGAATTTATGAAGAAGACCCCAAAGGCAATCACAGCAACAACCAAAATAAATAAATGGGACCTGATCAAATTAAAAAGCTTCTGCACAGCCAAAGAAATTGTCACAAGAGCAAATAGACAACCTACAGAATGGGAGAAAATTTTTGCATGCTACAAATCTGATAAAGGGCTGATAATTAGAATCTATTCGGAACTCAGGAAAATCAGCAAGAAAAAGTCAAACAACCCTATTGAAAAGTGGGCAAAGGACATAAACAGAAACTTTTCAAAAGAAGACAGAATAATGGCCAAAAAACATATGAGAAAATGCTCAACATCTCTAATCATTAGGGAAATGCAAATCAAAACCACAAGGAGATAACACTTATCTCCAGTGAGACTGGCCTTTATCAAAAAGTCCCAAAACAATAAATGTTGGCATGGATGCAGAGAGATAGGAACGCTTATTTTTAAATATACAATACATTGTCGTTAATTTTAGTCACCCTATTCTGTATCAAACATCAGAACTTTTTTCTCCTACCCAGATATTTGTACCCATTAACCTACCTCTCTTTATCCCCCCACCACCTACACACCTTTTGCAGTCTCTAGCACCCATGGTTCTATTCTCTACCTCCATTAGGTCAACTTTTTTAGCTTCCTGATGAGTAAGAACATGTGGTATCTTTAAAACAGGTTTGTGTTTCCCTCTGAAAAAGATATCCCTTATTAATCCACTATAATGAAAGAATAAGTTTATAAAAAATTACCTGTTACAGCTACCCTCTTAATTAACTGAAGTGTCATAAATTATAAAGAACTGAAAGAAACATATTTCTTTATGGAGATTATTAATCAAATAAAATACCCTTATAGATCTTAGTTTCTCTGACCAAGAAACATATCTTTTAGCATTATTGTTGGAAATGTGATTCATCTGGTTAAGATTCTTAGATGATATGTACGGACAGAATGTATTTCTATAGAAGAAAGAGGTTCTGTCATGTCAGGGTGTTCCTTATTCAGAGCCATCCTAATTGAAACCTGGGAAGCATGAAGACTGATTTTTGCATTCAGCCTACAGTTAAATGGGATTACATAAATCATTATATTTCAAGAGGGACAGCACAAAGTCAGGGTTTACATTTCTGAGTAACAAGTAATGTACAGGTTTTTTTCCCCTCTTTCACAAAAACTCATTTTAAAATATTCACTTAATCTGGGTTTTCTTTTATAAACAAAAAATTCAGATGAAATAATATTTTTAAAAATCAATATGATTCTTTTTTTGGAGGAAATTACTAACTAAACATGATTCTTAGCATTCCTATTGGACTGCTTTTTACTCTCTGTATTCTCAATAAAAATCGAGCTTGTCAGCTATTAAAATAAATTTAGATTTGGATCATGCCAATTGATAATTTAACAGTAGCAGCAGAAAAATTTCCTAGAGAATTGTGAATAGAAGCATGTCAAAATAAACTATGAATTATGGCTAGAATAAAAAAAGGTCTCCGATATCTTTTCCTCCTATTTTTCATAATCTCATGAACGAAGCAGGGTAATTAATTTAATAAGATATCTCAAGACAAAATGATGATATTATTCGCCAAAGGTATCTTCAAAATGGGCATCCTACCTGTTGGGCAGAGAACTTTATGTTATTATAATATCAACACGATCAGAAAAGCGAATCGTTATACTCTTTGTCTTCCAATTTTAAGCAAGTAAACATAAAATATCAACTTCAAGCACGTAGCATATAAAGGAACTACATGTCAAAATGTACCAATCCATTCAAACAAACACTTTTTTTTCCTACACCCATTTCACTTTTAGGTTTGAATATTTTATTGACAAAATGTGAAGTCCATTAACACCCCCATAGTTTGCTGTTATGCTTTGGTTTATGGTAATCACAAAGCTTTAACAACTGGGCTGCAAATAAGCAAATTAGTGCTTATCTGTACTGTCTTACTGAACATACAGCTTAACACAGGGCCTAAAAATATGCTTAATGTCTGGTATTTCTTACTATCAAGAATTATATCAAACTGAAACAGCTTTAAGAGAATAATCGATTATAAGTCATTCAGTCTCTCATTTTGAAGAGTTTAAATATGATTCATAATTTCATTTGTCTTCTTAGAAATTCTTAACTGGCTTAGTAGTTTATAGTAGAACAACAACATGCAATAAAACAGGTAAACATGGACTATTACTGGTATGAAATTATATTTTATAATCAATATCATTCAGTATGTAGGAAAGATATGAACATTTTTTTGATACCATTACCTTAGCTATAGTCACTTATCAATAAAAGAAAAAAAATCTCATCTCAAAATACACTTCTTTCACATATTTTGAAATGTTTATTCAGAGGGCTTGCAGACAGGAATAGCCCTGAAAAGCAGCCTTTTGAGATTTGCTTCTGTAGAGAAAAACCTACAACAGTGAAATAAACATCCAGGCTTTCTCTGGACATCCCCTATTGTCTGGATCTAGGGAAGATTAACTCAAACTCAGGCTCCTATCTATTCTTTCTGAAAGCAGCTGCTAGATTACCTTAGATATTTTTATCTGCATAACAGGGAAACCTTTGCTTCATACACTTGTCTCCCTCTATTGTTCAGTAACCTGTGATGCCATCTCCCCCAGAACTCAGAGAAACTTGGTTCCAGGCCACTGTTCTTTGGGCTTATTCATTTTGCTTGAACATCATGTACTCCTGAAGTCCCCCAATCTTCTCTCTCCTCAACAAATAGGATATTTCAGCATCAACCATCTAGCCCTCCTTCATATTTTGCATGAGTCTTCATATTTTGCATGAGTCTCATGCCCATATGAATGTCAATAAATATGTATGTCTTTTTTTCTGTTAGTTTGTCTATTATCAGTTTCATATACTTACATTATCGAAACCTCTGGGGAAGTTTAAACTTCCCTAGAGTTTTGACATCATAAGAGCTAGTAAAAGATTTTTGTTTAACTTTGAGTAAACTGCAGGGAAAAAAAAAAAAACGAGAAGTGGATAGGAAGAGAAACAGATTTTGTATGTCTCATGCTGTCTTTATTAGGTTTTTATTAGAAACTGAATCTCCTTTCTATCAAAGAGTAAAAGATTCTGAATCTTTTAATTATCATTTTGCCTAAATAAATCACTATTATTTCACAGTGATCTGTGATCCTATCTTGATCAAGTGTTTTAAACATTTGACATATTTGACAAGCTTCCCAAAGTCAAATTTAAAATTCTAAATTAAGTTTTTTTGACTTCAAACTAACTTTGAGGTGTTAAGAGGGCCCTTGAAGAAACCAAAACAGAGAGAAAAAACAGGCACCTTTGATATGTTAAATAATATGAAATGTATTGTCAAATAAAAAGATGTTTAATCTTCTTTGAGTTATAGTTGTATGACTATATTATTAATACACGTTCCTAAATTGTATGAGATCCTTAAAGATCTGTATGTTAAATTGTTATAGGACACAGAAAATGACCAAATTTCTCTGTCAACTATCTTTAGCAATGGCAATTTTAAGTCTTTTTATCTACAGTAAATTGCTTTATACTGATGCCTTATTCTCTAAAAGCTCTTTTTAAATCATAAAGTGTTTCTTCAATGAAGTTTATGGAAAAGACTATATTAATACTCTCAAATACAGGTTTAGGACAAATTTTAGCTTATAAAATTGGACTGCATAAGAATTTTAAGAACTCCAAAATGGAAAAAACTATGTTTAAAAAATTACTAACCTAACATCAAGCAGAACAAGAATTAATAGCATGAGACTGAACTTATGCAAAACTAAAATTATTTTATAACTTTTTCCTTTGAAACATCACCGACTCATTTTATGTTTTGCTTTCCAGAGTTAAAATAACTTTTTCTTTTAAGCTATTTATAGATTAAGCCATTGGGTTAAGTATACTTTTGTGAACAAAATTCAAACATTTACCTTGGTCTTTACCTGATCCCTCCAGAATTTAGAAACTATCTATGAGTATTCTTATTTTATGGCAATATAGTTATTTGCATAATTTCAATAGAATTTGTTTTCTTCGGTAACAGGACACAGCTGGAGAGACACTGGTTATTTTATTAATACCAAGGCTTTGAGTGGAAGGCTGTATTTTCAGATATATCCAGACTGCTTTGAGGGATTGAGGTTGACTTATGGAGCCAATAAAAAGCCCTCTGGAAAGGCTAGCCTGCTACCTTGTCTACACAGTTCCCTTATAAGGTACCTGTAAGTAAAGAATGTCACTTTCTCACAGGTATGAGAACCTCAAGATATATTGGGGAACTTGAGAAGAAAGGAATTCACCAAAATCATACAGGTATTATACTCAAGTTGGAAGGCAAGGAAAATCCTCTGCTTGGCTTCCTACCTGGAGATGTTTTTAAAAGTCTAATCTGAGATTTCTTATGAAAAGTTCTTAGAAAAGACTACTTAAAAAGAATCTATATGATAAAGCATTATTATTACTGCACTTTATGCAAAAAAAATCAGGCCAAGTTAATTAAAGTAAACTTATTTTATGAACAAATTAAGCATAAATTTTTTGGTAAGAATGAGGGACTGCACAGAAACATTATATTTCAGAAGTAAACTATGATTAATTTTAGCCTTGTGCATTGTTTTGGAGTTTTTTATTATTTGGACTAAATCCAGATTTTTAAGGTCTCTCCAATATCTGATTGTTACTTTCCAAATTAATATTTGAAATTTATCTCCCATTTTTCTGACTTCAAATCACTAGAAATTAAAAGTATGCTTTTCTTGAAGGTCTATGAGCTAAAGGTATACAAAATGATATCAACTTCCAGGGAAATCACTGCAGCAAATTATATATAAATAGTCTTCATGCCTGTTAATGTATGAGCTACTAAGAAAGTTCACTGGAACACCTGATTCAAATTGCAGTCTAGAAAAATCTATCAGATTTTCATTGCCTGCCTATTTCAACTGAAGATGCCTCAGAGACTCTATAAAAACTAGCTTAACAACTACTCCAGATATTAACCTTTGTTTTTCTTTTGTTTCCATAAAAGAAAAAAAAAAAACTCTTATTAGATACTTGTATGCTTACAACATATAGAGGTGATTACAGCACACAGAAGCCTAACTTTGATGGAACGCCATCTACAATGCCATCCCCTAGAACGGGACACAGCTGTTTAACCAAACTGACCTATTCTCAGGACTAAGAAAAGATATAAAGGAAGATTTAAAGCAGTGTATTCAAATTTGTTTTTTTCTTTCTTACTTGTTCCAATCTTTGTTTTCTCCTCTTTTGCCTATCTTTTATCTCACAATATGTGGAACTTTCTGAAAATAAAGTTTCAAATGGGAGACTAAAGAAAACCAAAAAATATTTAACCTCAAAATATGCTTTTTGACATTTTTTTGAGATGGCTATCTAGAAGGCCTGCGGACAGGCACAGCACTGAAAAACTGCATTTTACGGAGGAGATTTTAGTCTATATAGAAAAATCTATATTAGTAAAATAAACAGCCAAGCTTTCTCTGAAGCCCCTCTCTTGTGTGGACCTAGGAAAGATTAACTCAACCTAAGGCTTTCATCTATGCTTTCTGAAAGCAGCTCCTAGATTACCTAAGATATTTTCATCTGCGTAACAGGACATATGCTTTGCATGCTTTCTTCATTTCACTGCCTTGTAAACTGTGATGCCACCTCCCCCAGAGCCCAAAGAAATTTGGTGGGTGTTCTTGGGGCAAATACATTTCCCATGAAAATCACCCTCCCTATCGCCCCACTCCCTAGGGAAGAAGACATTTAAGCATCAGCCATCTGGTCCACCTTTTAGCTTTCATATTTTATATGATTCCCATGCCCATATGCATGTTAATAAATTTGTATGTCTTTTTTCTTGTTAATCTATTAACATTTTATTTTATAGTCTCAAATTATCAAAGCTTCAGGGGATAAATTTAAACTTTCCTACACCAACTTATTGTCCCATGTGCCCGAAAACAATATGGTGCACATTATAAATTTCATATAAAAACCAAGAAACCGTGTGCTGTTCAGAATTAAACTTATAAGAATAAAAACCCAGTGTATTATTTTGCCAAGGTGTATAGATAAATTTCTAAATATATTTTATGAAAAGAGGGTTTGAGATCACACAAAACTACTGATGACTTTGTTCCTAGCTATCAGCAACCATTAATTTACCTTATGAAATAAGATAATAATTGTGTCTCTGACTACTCTATTGTTTGGGTAAATTGGTACTTGAAATAACATTTTCTTATAGTTTCATAATGCACTGTAATTATATTCCTTTAAAAAAAAACACTGAGAGCTAATCCCTATTTTAGAACTAAGGCAAAATGAAGAATTTAGATGTGAAATATTGAGAGATTTATTTTGATTTGCTGTAGTCAACACATATTTTTCTTTTCAAACAAATGTAGTGTAGACATTAGTATTACTTTGCTGATGGTGCTTCTGACAATTACAATAACATTTGCTGGTGCTAATGCATAGCCACCCTGTAATTTACAGACTAATGCCAGTGGTTTCTGGAAGAAAGAATCATAGAGACTTATTAGTCCACATCACAAGCAAAATGTCATAGCAAACTTTAAATTTTAAAAATAGTCATTTTATACATCAGGCTTAAGAAAATATAACTTATAATTTAATTTATTTACTAAATAATAAATAAAAATATATTTAACTGCTTTAGCTTTATTTCCATTTCCGTAATCACTGACTATAATGTGCCGCCACTATATAGAGATCACTTCTTCAGGAAATATTCATGGAGTTAAAATAGAATAGATTTTTTAAAATAAAAGGATCAACAACAGCTAAATATTTTCCTTAATTTTTATGTTCACCATTACATTGATACGACATCACAAATGGTGACTGATAATCTTTGATTAGATTATATCTTATTAACATTAAAATATATCAAGCCAAACTGGCCTTGGTGTTCCCATATGAAGCATGGCTTAAGATCTCTGTATGAAGACCACAAAAACCATAAAACTCCAAAAATCTTCCTGTGTCATAGAAATAATATGACAACATTCAAAGTGTACTTTTACAAATAAAGACAAAGAAAGTGTGCATGTTCGTGCATATGTGTGTTGTTTGCATGTGTCTCAGAAAGAAAAAGGGAGGGAGGGAGGCAGGAAGAAAAAGAGAGAGACAGACAGAGAGAACTCACTTAATAAATGTTAAAAATATATATTTATTTAACTTTGAAAAGGCTTATATCACGACATTAAATATATCTCCAGTTTGCTTACCAAATCCAATGCCCACCACTGCCTACTTGCGTACGTGCATAGTGAAGACCTACTTTAGAGTTTCACAAGACATAGATTTCCTTTTCCAAAATGACCATGGTCTAGATCACACCAAAAGACAACTATTATTGCCAATTACTATATGATACAAATGAACCTGCATAAGTAGGAAAATCGGAAGGCTAAGGCTAAGGTGCATGTATCTCTGTCTTCGATTTGAGAGGTGGTTTGACACAGATGCAACCACTTTAGAGTGAAGTCAAGTGAACCAGGTAGCCCACAAAGCTCTGCTACTAATTAGTTGTGTGACTCTGGTGAATTTACTAAAACTCTCCATGTCTCTGTTGATGGCATTTTTAAAATTAGGGTTAATATCCTGTGTGGTCTCTGTAACTGTTATGGCAGGTTATAAAATAACTCAATATAAAATGGCAAAATGGAAATTAAAAATATAATAAAAAATAAATAGTAAAACTAACAACACATGTTAGTTACCAGACCTCAACAGAGATAGTGTTTGATAAAGTTTTAAAAGCCTCAGTTCTATTGCCTCCAAGATTATTAGGAAATCAAAGGGGAACACAGATTGAAAATTTTTTCAAAAATAATAGCCCTATGTAGTTAAAGTATATCATAATGTAAATTATTTCTCATTTTATGGAAAATTGAGCATTGAAAATAAAAACCTTTCTATATTCACCTTACTTCTTGCCATTATCTTTTCTCTGTATTATTAAATTCATAACTATATTAATATTTACCAATCTAATTATTGTGATAAATTCCTTGCTTTACAATTTATGCAGCTTTTAAAGTTCACTATGTCTTTTATTTCTGCATTATCTAATTTTTTAAAGAAAGGTTAGTTGTTGTGTTTCAATGGTGTTACTATTTGTCTGAATAATCAATTAACAGTTAATCATTCCTTTACAGCTCTTAACAAAGGAGCAGAAATAAATTCTTCAATTTATCTCCCTTAACACAATTAATTCTAAGATGCATTGTCAAAAGTCAGTTAGTAGAGTATACTTGTAGCAGGCAGACTCCCCTGAAGATGTCCACTTCCAAATCCCTGGAACCTGTGAATGTTGCCTAACATGGCAAAAGAAACTTTGCAGAAGTGGTTAAAATAAGAATCTTGACATGAGGAGCTTATCTTGAGTCATCTGGTTGTGTCTTTATAAAAATAAACAAGGATCTTTACAAAAATAAAAGGAGGGCAGGTCATTCAGATGGAGATGTGGTAACAGAAAAGGAGAAAGAGACTGAGAGAGAAGGTGGGCTGCAGGAAAGATGGATTTGAAGATTCAACATCGCTGGCTTTTAAGGTGGATGAAGGAACCATGAGCCAAGGAATGCAGGTAGGCTTTAGAAGCTGGAAAAGCAAGAACATGGATTCTCAATTAGAGTTTCAAAAAAAGAACACTGAACTACTAATACCTTTGTTTTAGACCAGTAAGACTTCTGACCTCCAGAACAGTAAGACAAATCTGTATTGTTTAAGGCACTAAATTAGTGGTAGTTTGTTCCACTTGGACATGCCGTTTAAAGACAGGCTCCATTGTGTTAAAATTTAGAGTTGCTTAAAGTTTGTAAAATAAGGTAGTATCTACTTTATAAGATTATGTTTAGACTCAAGGGAGACACTATATTTCCAATGCTCAGCAATGTGTTTGGCATAGTAAATGTTCAAGAAACATGACCATATTTTCATAGATCTATTCCTAAATATATAATATTTCTTCTCCCCCCCCCATTATTGTGAGTGGCAGGAAATGGGAATGGCAGCTACAGCCATAGGTACAGAGTAAGGGCTATGTGGAGTCATCAGAAATGGATTTTGAAAAGTAGATAAGCATGGTTTTTGAATTCTTGATTCTTCACTTATCAATTAGAAAACCTCAAACAAGTGATTCACCTTTTCTGACACTTAGATTGGAAACTGGTAATTTATATAAAATAAACACTCTTCATAGATTTAGTACTAGAGTTCATTCAAGGCATGTAACATAAAGTTGGTACACAGTGGGTATTGGTCACTGAATGTGAATTTTTGTATCTCTCATTCTTACTTAGTCTTAATGATTTGAATATCCTTGAAGCATGTAACAAAAGTGAAGTATATTTATATAGATGAAGATTGGGAAGCCCAGAGGAACCAAGTTAATGCTGAATTGAACCCTAGAATTTTGTTTTCAAGACAAATGTTTGTTCCCTATATCACACTTGTCTGAAATATTAACAATCATTCAAAAAATTATAGAAAATCAGATAATAAATGCTTCTGAATATTGCTCACTTTCACCTCCAGCTAAAGAGAAGAGATTTTTAGACATTGAAATATCATGAATAATTATGTAATAAGATTTTTAACACACAATTTTTTTAATTATATCGCCTTTACATAAAATTTATTGAAGATTTACATGAAAAGCGTAGGGCGGTTTAAAACAGCAAATGTATTGTGAAGCCAAAGTTTAGTTTATGAAGATTATTATTTGGTTTCTAATTCTGAAAGCTAACACTATTGTTAAATATACATTAACTACAAATTTACTGTCCTAAGTTCCCTTGCCCCTACATTTCTCTGAAACTGACAACCTCAAAAGTTAATCACAGACATAGATTTGGCAGGCATCCCAGCACAGAAAAAAGGATGTATGGATTAAAACTACTTGGCATTCTAGTCACAAACAGCACACTAGCAACATGACAACCAAGAATTTTACAACAGAAAGAATCTATTGTTCTCTGAATTGCATTAAATGTTTGTGATTAAGTCAGAGTACACCTTGACCACTGTCACAGATTTCATCTGAAAAATAAAACAATTAAGGTTTGGGATAAGGTAGGAAGTCAAATGGAAAAAGAGAAACATTTTAAATATCTCTGTAAAAGCAGAGATATTCGTTAATGAGTTTATATATTTTTTAAGCCAAAGATTGTGAATTTCTGTTTATGGGTTATGATATAACCTTGATACATAAGCTAAAACACTTTACTCATTTCATTGTAGTTCTAAGTTCACATTTCAAATTAGTCTGAAAAAAGCTGTGTTTTCTTTCAATAAAATACTGTCAAAAATTAGTTTTTTCCATACTGAATTTTAATAATAAAAGTAAATTTGAATACTCATATGTACGGAAAACATAGATTGTATATCTATGATGGTAGCTTACATAATTTTTAAAATTTGATTATTATATTGAACACTACCCCCTCAAACACACACTTGTTTTCTTGCCCTATTCTTCAATAGAATGTTAAATATAATCAGGTAGATTCATATAAAAACACTAAGTTTTATACAGTGATATTGGCATATTATAGATAAATCACATATATGTTGTGTACTGCAAAAATAAAAGACTATCTGGGCATTGTGTGTACCAGTAAAACATTGCTGGCTTACATAATTCTGCATATTGCTTTGCAGTGTCTCATTTTAATTCAGTTAAGGTAGTCTATGCTGCAGTTTTCTGTCCTTGATTATTTGCAGGCTGCACACCAAAGTTATCTGGCAATAACGATGAGATGCTGAAAAGATTGAAGTACAAGGACAACAACAAAGTGACCTCATATATGACCCAAAATAATTTAGATTGAAGGTCTGTTTGTGAAATGTGAATCGCTATGTTTGGTTTTCTCCCAAAAGAGCTGGTCAGGCCTCATTAAAGAATCTTATAAGTAAATATGTTTCATACAATATTAACTTCTGAATCGGATTATGATTTTAACATTTGTTGTTCAATAACAAGATGATTGGAATTGGGAGATTCACATTATTTCTAAAGAGAACCAAAACAATAAATTCAGTACATGTGAAAAAGATCAAAATTGTAAAGCAATTAACAAGCCAATAAGCATAAGAGATATTTTAGGAAAACCTCTGTTGACTCTTAAGACTTAAGAAATAGACCCACTGCAGTGGTGCAGGATTTGGGGAGGCTGAAGAGAGAGGCCAGGAGTTCCAGGGTGTAGTGAGCTATGATCATGCCACTGCATTCCTGCCTGGGTCACAGAGAGATACCTTGTCCTTCCCCCCCAAAAAAAGAGAGAAAAGAAATAACAAAGAAATATAATCCAGAGGAAAGGGGATTGAAAAGGAACTGAGTATTACATATTTGGAATTCACTTTGATGTAATACTGGGGGAAATAATATATATCCAGGGAGACAATATATACAACACATAATGGGCTTTGCAATTAAAAGGAAGTGTTCAGGGCTCACACAGTAAGTCCATGCTAAACATCTGTAATGTGAACTCCTTGTATGCGTTAAACAAATAAAAGTATTTTTATTCATAGTATTTCCTTTGAGATAAAATATGCTTGAAATTGAGTTACAGTCTCATATTTCACAACTGATGAAATCATTATAAATTGGAAGCACACTAGTCGAATAATATGAAACGATATAACAGTATTACTTTAGTTTATAAATTATTTCCATATATGAGAGTTTGGTTATAATTAAAATATTGTATTGGAACAATCTGCTCAAGTGCCTTCTCTGAAGTAAACAAAAGTTTCTTGAGGAAAAAGGCAATGTGTTATTTATCTCTGTGAATCAAATTAATATCATAATGCTTACCATAATGACTGGTAAATGGTTGATTCTCCAAAGATGTCTTAAAATTAATAAATACATAAATGAACTCACCTTATCTAGCAAAGGAAAATATAAATTAATACCCCAGACTGCCTGGGTCAATTAAAAAATGAGTACTGCCTGTAGTCAATTAAAAATTTAGAAGTTAGTAAGAAAAGGAGAAAGTTGTATGGTTAAAAACCTTATGCAGGATTAAGAAAATTATGAAAATAAAAAATAGATATTTTCTCCTCAAAATTTATTAATAGACAAATATCACAGGAGTTAAGTGCACAGAAATATCAATGCAAGTCTTGTTATAGGATGGAATTTCTTGGGAATAGGGAAACTATGTGATGACCAGGAAACATACTGAATTTGAAATTTTCAAATAAGTTGTTCTTAGGATAATCTTAAATATTCTTGACTCTCAGAGAATTTTCCATTCTGAGCACTTAAACTTGAAAAGACTTTTACACCTTCTTCTCTAACCTCTTCTTTTTCTCAAAGAAACTCTAGCTATTGCCAGATAACCATTTTTTTTTATCCTCCTTTAACACAATGTTAGAAAATGGCCAGTCTCTTACCCTTGCTTAATTCCAAGGGTCGTATCAGTCTCTCTCTCCACCACCATCACCATACCTCGATAAATCCCTGTTACACTGGCACTTCCAAGTTCACTCTTATCATTCTTATTAAACTTATTTCTTGCTTCCAACCTTTTAAATGATTCTAGATAGAACAAGGTTTAGGTTATTCTCCACCTGACTTCTGTTACCATTTACAATTCAATGAAAATAACTGATCACCCTTGAACTTACTAAACTCTACCTTCACATCAATTGCCCAAAGGCATTATCAACACTTTTCAGACAAGACTTCCATATACCTGCGGGTATAAAATCAGTTACTCTGGGTCCAGTCTCTCATTCAGATACAGAATAGTTTGTAAACCCAGTTAATTCATTAGATCCATCCTATCAATGCTGTATTCTTTTGTCCAGGAAGTAGTGGCAGTTATTTTCATTAATTTTTTGTTAAAATACCTCCCCTTTGTGAAAAAATGAACATTTATATAACAGAATAAATTTCTGGAAAATAAAATATATTGGTTTGATTCAAAGTACAATTAACACATTTCTTCAGATTCAGTTAAGAATTATCTTTAATAATATCAATTTCAGTATTTAAGAAGATAAAAATTGAATTTCTATAATTAATCACAAAATATTATGGAAACAGTCGGACATACACTCCATACCTTGAGAATGCCCTCTCTTCTATAGAGGGATCACCACTTCTGGAGAGACTGAATATCATTTAAAAATACTTCTAGTCTTTAATTTCTAAATCCTTTTCCTTTAGAATAAAAGACCATAGTGAGTATTTGGAAGAAAGAGAGTAACCAATAATCTGGCATATTTAAAATAATTTTTAAAAGCACATGAAATTCTAGCCTAAAAGAACTCATTTTTTTCCTTAGTATGAAATGTTTAAAGTTTTTTTTTTTTTTTTTTTTTTTTTAACTCAAAAAGTTGAGCTAGGACCAAACCACTCTATGTGCTACCTGTGAGTAACTGAACAAGTCACTTATCTTTTTAAGGGATTTTTTTCTTTGTAACACTGGGAAGTTGCATTGAAATATTTTGCATATCCTCCTTTTATAAATAAACATTTCAATTTTCTCTATTTTTTCCAGATTTTTCTTGGGAAACAGAAAAATCTAAGCATCTCCTTTGCTCCATGGCAGAACTGCATGTGCAAAAGCAAGGTGTCTGCCCCCAGCAATAGTGGTATTACAAAAGAACTGATATCACTTAAATGGTGGAACAAAACTAGTTAATTTTCTACTTCTTCCTGAGTCAGTGACTCATTTTCACTGTGTTGTTTCAATCAAATTGTCAGCACTTTGTGAACATCCATACAATCAAATAGCATTCACAGGCTGATATCACATTTCCTCACTTACATGGAAATATCGTATATTCTTTGTGTTATTGTTTTGGGAATAGTGTGTTATTATTGATGCTAGGTGGTAAATCCCTTGAGAAAATGATCCAGAGTTTATACATCTTTTTATTACCCACAGGGCTCGGTGGCTTCACAAAGCAAGGATTTGACAAATAGGAATGAGAGAAGTTGAAGCCAAAATCCTCAAGACATGTTAGTGAACACTGTTTTATTATATGTCATTTTAAATTATATTTTAATACTTTGCTTTAATGTAAAAAATATAACTGAAATATCTAAAATATATAAACAATGCTCATTTCTTTATGATATATAAATGCATATTTCCATATAAATTTATATATGTATACATATATGCATATATATGAGTAAATTATATTACAGATGAATACAATTCACTATGCTCTAAGCTCTTTCCAAGCATGATTATTTGAAATGATACTACGAAAAAGTTTTTGGGAGACATCATCTAAAACCAGTATAGTAGACATCATCTATTAAGCTGTTTAATATTATCTAACTTGAATAACCACACAATAAATTGATTTTAATTTTCCTTCTGGATAAATAGTATGGTCTCCTCATTTCATAATAAAATTTATACTACATGCTATCTTATTTCTTTCTCAGAAATCTGAGAATTAAATGTAACTTTTAATAATGTAACATAGCTAGTTCAGATTTTTGAGCCATTATATCTCCTTTTCCCATGTTCTTATTTAGGTTTTAAGGAGTACTGTTGTATATATGTCTTTCACAATGTGACCACACATATGTTTCCACATTTGCAGACAATAAATCCTAATTTTAAAGTAAATTAAATGTGTAGTACTATTTTTTGTAAAATCAAAGGTGATTTTAAAATGGCTAATTTTTTCTACTCTAACTTTTGTTATGGTTTGATTATTACTATTTTGGTTATTTAATTATGGTATAATATATGTGCATATAAAATTACTTGACATTTTCATCTTTTCCCTGTTAAAATTAAATTTAACTAAATAGAGATTATAGATTTTCACATTTATTTCATCAAAGTGAAACATTATAAAAAAACAATAGATTACTCAGAATGTATTAATACTCAATAATATTATGTAAAGACAAATAGACTACATATAAAAGAAATTACGTTAAAATATTTTGCATTTTTAAGAAATGTTGTATATGTTATAATGTATTCTTTAGATAAAGACAGTAGTCAGAAAGAATCAACTTGGGTGTAAGTATTAACTAATATAAGTTTTAGTAATAAAGTAATTCAAATAGTGTGTATCAGGATAGTGCCATTTGAAAATCCACTGTTTATAGCTAAAATTGATATAAGTATAGAATATTTAAAGCCAGGCAAAAATTGAAATAATTTATTTAGGACATGAAAATAACTAACGAAAGCATATACACAACGATAATCTTTTAGGATTTGGACTATTACATTTACTTGCTATCTTCCCTGATAATTTGTAAAAGAAAGCTTATTAAGAAAAAGAGTGTTTTTTATGTTTTTTATTAAGTTGCCAATGAACTATCAACATTAAATAAAGAATAAAATACACACGTACGAGTTTAATTTTTTAAGTACATATTTTCAAAGAACTTGGAGGAAACTTTGGTTATTTCACTTTCATTTTCACCTAAACTGTTCTAATCAGATAAAAGTGTATGTTGATCTTTAAAGTCTTCAAAAGACTAAATATTCGATACCATTTATCAGTATAATATACTCACTTATAACAGCCATCACAAAAATTTATTTACTTTATTTAAACAAAATTTCTTTTGTTACAGTAGTCTCTTTTATTCTAAATATAAATAACAATATGAGAGCATCATTCATTTATTTTTTTTTTAGTAACTGTTTACAGAGCATCTACTATGTAAATTAAATAACATAAAACTTTGTGGATAGGAAGCTTAGACTCTACTCTAGAAGACAAGATTAATAAAATTAAAACACTCTAAATAACCCAGGACTGTATGAGATTACACGTCAAACTGAGCAGTACTAACCTATGTTCTAGAAGTTTACGAGAGATAGAGAAATGTGGTTTGAGATGACTAAGAAAGGTTTTAAAAATTAAGTAGGGATTAACTTGGGTTTTATATATTAAACTGAAGTCAATGGAAAGAACTTTATAATGCCAGCTTGTAAAAGGTCTAAAAAGCTACCTCTAGAAAATTATTCTGGAATTGCAAGTAGGGGATCAAATCAATCCTAGTTTTGCAAACATAAAGATCACTTTATTCAATTTTCTCTCCCTTTGTTTATTTCCATTTCTTTCTTACATGTCTACATGTTGAGTCTTTATTGTCCTGCAGCTCTCTAAAATCTGTTCCTCCTGGCTTTCCACCCAGTGAACTGAGTCATCCATTGCTTGACAGGGACTGCAAAAGCCAAGAACCAAAAAGTCATCATCAGCTTTGATTTGCAGACAGTACTTTTAAATAAGAGCATGATAGAATGAATAACCTTGAATGCTAGGTTTTTAAAATCAAAATCCAGGCACATGAAAGAAAGAGTGTTTTCTTAAAAAGCACCCCTTTAAATACCAATAACTAAGGTTTATAGAGTATATAAAAAATGATCCATAGAAAAAAAATAATGCATCTGTTTCCCATTACCTTAAAAGAGAAGAATGCAACAAATTGCTGGGAAGGAGCAAAACAGGAGATTGCCAAGTGTCTCTTAGTGTACTACCTTTTCCTTTCTTGTGCTGTAATTTTGGTGGTGCATCAGAATGACTGGCTGTGATAAGGTACAAAGATAGGGAAGTCTACTTGGCTGCAGAAGGCCTTAGTTTCCTCCCTCCCCTACATCTTTCTTGGCACTACTGCAATGTGCAAAAGATTTTAAAAAGTGTCCCTATAATACCCTTATTATGATGAAAATATTAGAGGAAAATACATTGTTACCAAGCCAGCTGGGGAAATTGCTAAAACTCAAAGTGGGAAATCCAGTAACAAAGGTGATGGGGGAACTCCACCACGCAGTCATGAGGGAGAGACTGCCAAGCCTCAGAGCAAGACCAAGTCAGTGGGAACTGAGGAGGAGCTTTTTTTCAGTACTGTGGAAACCAATGTGCCTTGATCACACTGTGAAAACAGACTGTACGAAATGCCAGGAGTACAGACACTGCCCAAAGCCCAGGCAGAAACAAGATCTACACTTGAGTTAAGGATGAAGAGCAGTGGAGAAAATACCACAAGCTTCCACCAGAACCAGGACAACAGTCTGAGTAGGGCAATGGGAAGGAACAGGGAGAGTCCCTGAGAGTGGGGTGCAGCCGGGAGAGGGAAACTGAACTTCGCACCAGATTCACGATTTAGACAGTTGGTCAAGTAATAAACTGAGTGATTATCCTCAATTCCACATTTTGCCTCAGTTAGGAAGCCCTGCACCAGGATGAAAAACAGCTAACAAAGAGGACACACAGCCCCCAAAACCAAATCTACCAGCTGCCATTTGCCTTTAGCAAAGTGTGGGCAACGATACAGAATACACCAAATGGCAAAGCAGCATTGTAGCTTTCCAAAACTAATAATTATCTCAAAATAGATATGCTGACATCTTACCCGAGCATTGTTTTTCATATGTCCAAATTTTCTTTGAAAGTTTTTCGAGGAAATTTGGTGAATAAATTATTAAAAATATGTAATTGTAACTTGGCTGCAGAGAAGAAAGCTGGTATTAATTGAATATTATGTTGCTAACACTATTATTATCCCCATTCTACAGATGAGACTATTAAGGAATATTCTTAATAAGAATAAGAAGTGAGTCACTTGCTCAAGCTCTCACATCAAGTGAATGGGTGAGCAGGAGTTTAAGGTAAATCTACCATATTTCAGACTCTGTGATCTAAGCCATCATACAGCCTCTGGCACAGGAAAAAATGTCAAGGCTCAAAGTTTTTGCATGTCCACAAACAAAAATAAAAACTTTTACAAGTATAATTATCAAAAATTTTGCTTTGAAACTAAAAGAAATAAAAAAAGAAATTTAGATATTTAGGCATAAATAGAGATCTAGGCTTCACCAGATGTGGAACAGAATTAGAAATAAAACACATACATTGAATTATTTGTTTAAGATATCATTTGGGCCACAGGATCCAAATTCATTCACAGGAAACCATGACCAACTTGTGCATGGGAAAGTGTTTCAGCCCAGCACTAAGCAGACATTGGCCTCAATGCCTGGAACTGCCATGTGCTGGCACAAATCCATTTAGTACCCAACCGTTCAGCCAGAATGCTTCAATGGCCAGCCACGTGATGTGAATTCTGAGAATCTTACAAACAATTTTGACTGGTGTCACCAATCCATAAGGAGTAAAAGAAAATCAAATAAGTGTTTTAAAATGGAATCATTCAATACTAGTTTTAGAAAAAGGAAAGCTCCTCTCAAAATATTTTTATTTCCATAAAACTGTAAACAAGCCAGTGATAAAGTTAATAGAAACTACCAAATTTGAACACTCTTCTTTTGCTGCAAATAAGTGTACTTAGTTGTCCTGAATACCTGCAAATATAGAAATGCCTTATAAGAAAAACAAAATCAACTTATCTCACAAAACCTCTTTATATGAATCAATTTGTTCTCTGTCATCAGAAATAGAAGCAAATTACCTATTCAGTAATCCTCAAAAGGGACATGACACTCAATCACTGATATACAAGAGAATATTATGGATAGTTTTAGGATCCATTCCTTCTTGTTACAAATATGTTAAAAATTTTCAGCAGCTTTGTAACAAGAAATGTTATAATTCAGTTGTGCAGTGCAATGTAAAAGAAAGGATAATACTGTTAGAAACTTAGCAGCCTTCATCTCTTTAATTATAAATTGAGAAAAATGAAATGGAGAATTCAAGCCTGTGCATGCAGTTCAATCACAGTCCCTGAGCTGGAATCAAGGCACTCATGTTCCAAATGCCGATTTTATCTATAGTCACTGAATATGTTTTGAAGGAAAACATCATCAATTATGAATACTTGTTTGCTGGGAGTTTCTTTAAAAAATAAGGTAGGAGAGCTCTTTAGCTGTTCATTTTGTGTAACAGAGAGACAACAGATATTATTTTGTAATCTTCAGAAATTAAACATTGGCTAATTAGTCTTCAGTTATACAAAGCATGAATAATAACTTCAATGTTTTATAATGCAGTACATTTTCTTCTTAGAGGCAAAAATCAGCAAAGAAAAAAATCAAACAAAATATTCATGAATTTCAGTATAATGAAAGTAATGAAACAAATATGGCATACATTTTGGTACAGTATTGAAACATTTGGATATAGCACAGAATAGTTTTCCAAAGTTCTGATATACATATGGATTTAATGTGTATGTGTATATATGTATATACACACATATATGCATACATATATAGATTTATATATATGCACATCTATATATATGCCTACACAGAAATATATATTTTACAATTTTAATATATTTTACATATTTAGCCATTTGGAAAAACACTGTGTTGGTGACAGCATCTGGCAAAGAAAAGGGGGAAAAGTGGCAATCTAAAAAGGAGAAATTAAATAACTCAAGTGCCTATCAGTGCACGAGTGGATTAATAAAATGTGGTATAGATATACCATGGAGTACTACACAGCCACAGAAAGCAACGGTGAACTGACACATCTTGTATTAACCTGGATGGAACTGGAGACCATTCTTCTAAGTGAAGTATCACAAGAATAGAAAAACAAACACCACATGTACTCACCATTAAATTGGAACAAATCCATCAACACTTATGTGAACATTTGGAAATAACACTCATCGCAAATGAAACAGGCGGGGGGAGGGAGGGGAGGGTAATTTCACACCTAGCGGGTACAACGCACACTATATGGTGATGGACACACTTGTACGTTTGACTCAAAGCGTAAAAAAGCAATTCATGTAACCTAAATGTGTGTACCCCTGTGATATTCTGAAATAAAAAATAAAATAAATAAAAAATAAATAAAACAAAAAGGAGAAATTACGGAGCATGCACATAATTTCATACACACGGTACTTCAACCCCCGATTCTGTACTAACCTACCTTTTAATTCACTGTGCAGTTTGAGGAAGAAACTGCCAGAGGCGGGGAACTGGTGCAACTCACAGCTTACTCCAGGCATGAACCCTGCTTAGTTAGGGCCACGTGATCACTCACATTTCAATATTTAATCTGCCTCAGTAGTCGATTTCAAATCAATACTCCTCATTTTCAGTTTCAACTTCTCCCTCTAAAGAAGATCCTGGTTCCCATTTCTAATTTTTAAGCACCTCTTCTTCTTGCAGGAATCAAATGACTATTTTTCTCCTTAACTTCCCTAAACCTGAAAACATTATTTTCCTATTTAGTCTAGAAAAGAAAAGAAAAGCAACTAAATATATTTTCCTTTAAAAATTGTAGCTTATTTTATATTTATAAGCTCCTGAAGGGCTAGTCAGGTTATGCAATTTGTTTTATTCCAAATTTATTATTCCTCCGGTGCTGTACATTGAGGACTGTCCCCAGGATTTTACAGAGGGAGGTACTCAGGCCTTCAGAGTCAGTGCAAAACTGCATTCAAACCTCATCTTGGCCAATACATAGACAGGCAATTACTTGCTCTGTCCCTTCATTTCCTTATTTGTAAAATTTTAAAATAATAATAAAAGTTGTATGTAGATATCGGTATTAAATAAGCTCAAGCATAATATTAATAGTTTTCGGTGGTGAGTGCACAGGACATAGAACCTTCATAAAAGAACACAGTGTCCTTACCTTATCATTCACAAACTTAGCAACAGTAAAACTATGCACGCTGCTAATAGTTTCCTTTTATGGTGAACTGGCAGGAAGAAGATAACTCTTTTGCCAGCCAGCCTGAGTTCAAACCACAGCTTTTTCACTAAGCATCTTTGTCAGTTTGGCAAGTCATTAAACCTCTTCATTTTCTTATCTACAAAAGAGAATCAACCTCAAAAGTAAGTTTGAAGACTTATATGAGCTCACACATGCAAAGCACATAAAAATGGTACACTGTAAGTACTTTATAAATGTTGGCTTTGATGTTTTTTAAACTCTTTGCCAAAATGGGTCTTTTCAATATTCCTGTGGCAGACACATTTAACTACACTATTCTCCTCCTTCATTCTTCCTTAGGAGATAGACACTGAATCTGATGGTCCAATCATAGGCTTCCAGGGAGGCAGATATCCTCAGCAGCAATAAAAAAGAGTTAATTATTTAAGGGAAATCATGCTAATGTCATTATTCTCACCAATGACTAGTTTAGGAGTGATCATATGAAACAATTTTAGCCAATGAGAATTGAGGAAAGTCAGCTAGACAACATAGGATTTTTCCTTCAAAGGAAGCCAATGAAAGAAATATAGGCATAGCTTGGAGATACTGCCAGTTTGGTTCTAGATCACCTCAATAAAGCTAATATTGCAATAAAGTGAGTCACACAAATTTTTGGTTTTCCAGTGCATATAAATATGTTTATAATATACTATAATCTATTAAGAGTGCAACAGAATTATATCTAAAATACACATATCTTAATTAAAAAATACTTTATTGCTAAAAATGCTGATGGTCATCTGAGCCTTCAGTGAGTCATAATATTTTTGCTGGGAGAGGATCTTGCCTCAGTGTGGATGACTGCTGACTAATCAGGGTGGTGGCTTCTGAAGGTAATATTAGCTATCGCAATTTCTTAAAATAAGATAAAAATTAGGTTTGGTGCATTGATTGACTCTTCTTTTCATGAAATATTTCTCTGTAGCATTCAATGCTGTTTGATAGCATTTTACTCACAGTAGAACTTATTTCAAAATTGGAGTCAATTTTCTCAAACCCTGTCATTCGTTTATCAACTAAGTTTAAGTAATGTTCTAAATCCTTTGTCGTCATTTCAACCAGAGTCATGACATCTTCACCAGGAGTAGATTCCATCTCAAAAAACCACTTTTTTTGCTTATCCATAAGAAGCAAATCTTCAAGCATTAAAGTTTTTTCAGGAGATTGCAGCAATTCAGTCACATCTTCAGGCTCCACTTCTATTGATAGTTATAGTTCTCTTACTCTTTCCACTACATTTGCAGTTATTTTCTCCACTAAATTCTCGAACCCCTCAAAGTAATCCATGAGGGTTAGTCAACTTCTTCCAAACTCCTGTGAATGTTGACATTTTGACCTCTCCCCAGGAATCACAAATGCTCTTAATGGCATAGAGAATGACATATCCTTTCAAGAGAGTTTCAATTTATTTTGCCCAGATCCATTAGAGGAATTACTGTTTATGGCAGCTAATGAAATGTATTTCTTAAATAATAAGAAACTTGAAAGTCTAAATCACTCTTTGATTCATGGGCTATGGAATGGATGTTGTGCTAGCAGGTTTGAAAACAACATTATCTTTGCACATCTCCATTAGAGCTCTTGGTTGAACAGATGTATTCTAAATGAGCAGTAATAGTCTGAAAAGAATCTGTTTTTCTGAGCAGTAGGTCTCAACACCAGGCTTACAATATTCAGTAAAGCATATTGTAAACAGATGTACTGTCACCCAGGCTTTGTTGTTCCATTTATAGAGCACAGGCAGAGTAGATTTAGCATTAATTCCTAATGGACCTAGGATTTTCAGAATGGCAAATCAGCACTGGCTTCAACTTAAAGTCACCAGCTGCATTAGCCCCTAACAATAGAGTCAGCTTATCCTTAAAAGCTTTGAAATGAGGCATTGACCACTCCTCTCTAGTGATTAGAGTCCTAGATGGCATCTTCTTCCAATGGAAAGCTGTTTCATCTACACTGAAAATCTGTTGTTTACCGTAACCACCTTCATCAATGATCTTGGCTAGATAGATCTTCTGGATAACTCTGCAGTTTCTCCATCAGCACTGCTATTTAACCTTACACTTTTATGTACGGAGACAGTTTCTTTTCTTAAACCTCAAGGACAAACCTCTGCTAGTTTCAAACTTTTTTTGTGCAGATTCCTCACTTCTCTCAGCCTTCAAAGATTTAATGAGAGTTACGATCATGTTCTGGATTAGGCTTTGACTTACAGGAATGCTGTGGCTGGTTTGATCTTCTATCCAGAAACCTTCTCCTTAACAGCAATAAGGCCGTTTCACTTTTTATTGTTCATGTGTTCCACTGGAGCAGCACTTTTAATTTCCTTGAATAATTTTTCCTTTGCATTCACAACATGGCTGACAGTTTGGCACAAGATGCCTTCCTTGTGGCCTGTTGTGGCTTTCAACGTGCCTTCCTAGCTAATAATCATTTATAACTTTTGACTTAAAATGAGAGAGATATGACTCCTCTTTTCACTTGGAAATTTATAGGCCATTCTAAGTTTATTAATTGGCTAACTTCAACATTGTTGTGTCTCATAGAGTAGAGTAGGAGGCCCGAGGACAGGGAGACGGAACCACCAGTCCGTGGAGCAATAGGAACACACACATTTATAGATGAAGTTTGTCATCTTACATGGGCATGGTTTGTGACACCCTAAAGCAACTACAGTTTTTCCATCAAAGACCACTGATCAGAGATCACCAGAAGAGATATTAATACAATAATGAAAAAGTGTGAAATAATACAAGAATTACCAAAATGTGACACAGACATCTGAAGTTAGCACATGCTGTTGAAAAAATGGCACCGATGGATTTGTTTGACAATGGGTTGCTACAAACCTTCAGTTTATAAAAATCACAATGTCTGTGACATGAAATAATGCAAAACACAATAAAATAAAGTATACTTATATTTATTTCTTTCCTAACTTCATATATTATTACATAGGAATGTAAAACATGGAGTTGCTGAAGCCAAGTTTTTTCCACAAATTCAAGTAAAAACAACCAAAACCACGAGTTGAAATGTGAAATTTAAATCTGCCTACATGTGATCTCTTACATGCTATAATAGATTTTTATTTTTAAGCTACTTTGAATTTGTTGTTCTCTTCTTTACCCCTAAAAGCATCCTAAACTGATGTAACTTCACTATGAAAGCATTCAGTAAGTCAACCACAAACTGATGACTTACTTAATTATTAATAAGTATAGTTTCACAATAAAAGAAGACATTTAAAGATATATCTTATGTTTAAATATTAATGTTATATAGTCCTTAATGAATTATGCTAACCTAAACAATCAAGTTGTCCCACCTTACAATCATCCCCACCCCCACCTTAATATCTCTAAATCTTGCTGGCTCTCCATGTTCATTAATATTTTAAGTTGATTAAAGATTTACTTATTTACTAACTGGCAGTCAATTACCTGAATTTGACCAATCAAAAGAAATGACCAGATGAGATGGCAGTTCTCTGTTAATTTTTTGAGGAACCTCCTTACTGATTTCTAAAATGGCTATATTAATTTGCATTCCCAAGATAAAAGATTTACTCGTTTACTAACTGGCAGTCAATTACCTGGATTTGGTCAATCAAAAGAAATGACCAGATGAGATGGCAGTTCTCTGTTAATTTTTTGAGAAACCTCCTTACTGGTTTCCAAAATGGCTGTATTAATTTGTATTCCCCAAAATAGTACACAAGGGCTCTCTTTTCTCCACATTCTAACCAACATTTACCTTTTGTCTTTTTGATAATAATTATTCTAATAGGTGTGAAGTGATACTCATTGTGGTTTTTAATTTGCATTTCCCTGATGATTAATGATGTTGAACATTTTTTTCATGAAACTATTGGATATATTTATATCTTCTTTTGGAAAATATCTATTTGGGCCTTTTGTCCACTTTTTAAATTAGGTTATTTGTTTTCGTGCTGTTGAGTTCCTTATATATTTTGGATATTAGCCCTTATCAGAGTTACAGTTTGCAAATATTTTCTTCCATTCTATAGGTTGTCTCTTCACTCTGTTGATTGTTTCCTTTGCTGTACAGAAGCTTTTTAGTTTGACGCAATTCCATTTGTCTATTTTTGCTGTTGTTGCCTGTGCTTTTGGGGTGATATAATCCAGAAATCCCACTTCTGGGTATATATCCAGAGGAAATGAAATCAGTATGTCAAAGAGATATCTGTACTTCCATGTTCACTGCAGCACTATTTACAATAGTCAAGATATAGAATCAACCTAATTGTCCATCTATAGATGAGTGGATAAAGAAAATGTGATATATAAATATATGAAAATATTTAATATATTCAGTCTCTATATATGATAATATATTATTCAGTCTTTAAAAAGAATATAATCCTATTACTTGCAACAATATGGATGAATGTGGAAGACATTATGCTATATAAAATAATCCAGGCTGAGAAAGAAAAATACTACTTGAACCTACCTATATGTGAAATCTAAAGCAGTTGAGCTCATAGGAGTAAAGTAGAACAGCATGGTAGCTGCTAGGAGCTGAAGGGTGGGGAAAATGGTGAGACGTTGGTTAAAGGGTGCAAAGCTTTAGTTAGATAGGATGAATAAGTTCTATAGATCTACTGCACAGCATGGTGACTACAGTTAATATAATGTACACTTGAAAACTGCTAAGTGATTAGATCTTAAATATTCTTACTACAAAAAAGATAACTATATGAGGTGATATATATGTTAAATAGCTTGATTTAATAATTTCAAAATACATATGTATGTCAAAAATCATCCTGTAAACTGCAATATATACAATTTTTATTTGTCAATTACACCTTACGGAGCTGGGGGGAAAAAATAAATGAGCAGAAAAAAATGGTAAAAACCTAAAGCCAGAGCTACTACTAGTGATTGCTTTCTTCCTTCAACAATTCCTTCCTACTTCAAGAGACCGTGCTTTAGTCAGTGGAATGAGTATAATTTTAGAACCAACTGATTCTGAATTAGAATTTCAGGTTTTTTATTTATTATATGCTATATACTTTTTATGAAATTCCATTCCCTAATCTGTAAAATAATAGTTCATAATTCCTCTGTTTTGAATAAAAAAATGAAGTAACCCCTAAGAACTTACCCTGCAGAGTAACTAACAGGTGTTCTTTCTTTATTCAATTAATTTATCAAATACTTATAAATAAACACTTTTCATTGCGAACAACATAAATAAACACTATTCATTGAGGAAATAAGGTTGCCAATAATCATTCTGTGTATTGGTGGGCATCTCCTTCTGCCCTTGTATGCAGGTAACTAGGTCAGATTTTATCCACACTCTTCAAACATCTGGCACAACCATCCACATCCCCACTTTCCTTTAGCTGATGAATTATCCTCCTTGAAACAAAACAGTGATTGATCTTTGCTATGAGTGTTTACTTTTCTTTATCACTCAACCTCAGCTCTCTGCATGCATTTCCGCTTAGGGGATTAGAATGTGTTTTGAAGTCATAATTAGTAAAAGACATTTTATACTTATAAAAACTTACCTCCTCCCATCACACACCCACATCCATGTCCATCACCTGAGACATGGAGACTTATCAATGCGGTTCAAGGTGGGGATGGGAGCTCGCTGAGCAGGAAGAGTCAAATGAAAGTCATTCCCTTTTCCTACCATGGTCAATAATTTAATCCTTTGATTTTCCTGGCAAGAGGGAGGTATGTCCTGCCTTAAGAAGTTACTGTTCATCAAACAAATGCTGTAGTAATGCACAGTGTAGGAAGGAGGATATTTTTAATAAAATCTTTCATTTTAATAGAAATGAAATAGGGACTTGAAAACAAAAATGCATTCGCAACTTAGGGCATTGTATAATATCTCAAAATTTGGTATAAAAAAGTGTTATTTTAAAAACAGAGAATACTAAAGTTGAACATTTCATAGCCATTTTGGATATAGTTGTGAAAGTTTGTATAAAGCCTAGAGGATAGCATAATGTCATTTAATAACCTATGTCGAAATTGTTTTTAAATTGCAGACCACCTGCAATCCTCTCAGAGGTACAAAGCATTAGCGTGGGGCTTACAAGGGGGCTTTGAAATAAAATGACTCATCTAGACAACTAATTAAAGTGATTATAAAGTATGTGACATTTGAGGAGAAAAATTAAGGCAAAAATGGATAAATCAGAAGCAGTAGTGAGACCTTTAATTGCAAACTGTGTTTCAAGTTAAAAGCGGCATAGAGAATAATGGTAACATTAATGGATAAATTGTAGGCAGACAAATAAATAGGTGATAAAAATATTTTGGAGTATCTGGAAATGTATTCTGTCCAATTACCTTAAATGCTTTACCACTGAAGTTAGACCTAGAGAACATTATAAAAATCATGAGAAAAACACAGCCATCAGATAAAAGAGAATTTTTGAGGTTAAATAAAATATCATTATAAAAAATATGACAAAATCCAAGTGCCTGTTAAAAAAATAAGGTAAAACAACTCTCTGCTTACTTTTCTCCTCTTACTATACATAAAGTTTAGAATTGGTTTCCAATAAGCATTGAATGGATAATCAACCTTTAATTAACCATAGGGGATTATGTTGATTTTGAGGACTTTAAATACTTGCTTTAATGACATATTCAGACATTTACTATTGACAATATCAAATCTGGTTAATTATACCATTATCAACATATCATATCCCTCTCATTTATTATTTATATATATATATATATATATATAAGACTCTTGAAAACTCAACTATATAACTACCTCCTATGCCTCACATAAGGCTTCAACAGAACAAATCTTACAGCGAGATTTCAGTTTGCCTTATTCCTAGACTAATTAATTTTCAGTGAGGAGATAAGATCAGGGATACAGCAGGTCATCTTTGCTATTCCTCCTGAATTAATCACTGTGACTTTATTATTTTAAAGACATTCATATATTTATTGAAGGTTTGCCACTTGCATGCCAGTAAGATAAACAAAATGCTTGAAATAAATACCCAGACCAACATATAGCATATTTTCAACAAACAAAATCATTATCCAAAGGCAAGAGTAAATATATTTTTTAGAAGTCAGTCAATTTGGTTGACGCCTGCTAGGTAATATTTACATATTCATTAAGCATATATTTGCTAATCATCTACTATGTTCCAGGAATACACATATGAATTTACTGTGAACTCTATTCAAGTACACTGCATTTAGTGGGAAGCCAACAGGGAAAAAGCATTCTTTGTCTCATGGAATTCACGTGAAAGGTCACAACAGAGCACCATAAGTTTGACCTGCAGAATTCAAGTATGTTATCATCTTTGATCAGCTCTACAATGCCTTTAACAATGGCTTGTATGTAGTAGGCAATTAACGTATATTTGTTGAAACAATGAAAGCTGTCTTCAGTGATGAGATGCTCAAGCTGAGCCTTGAAGAAAAATAATAAAAAATGTCTCGACGAAGAAAGGTAGGAAAAATATAAAATACGCAGGCTGTATAAACACAGGGCTCAAGGCTAGGAATTCTAAGCATGGTAGTAAGAGTGTTTTGTATGCATAGTAATGAGTAAGGAAGCTGAGATAACAGGATTGCGCAAATTAATAAAAAGCAAAAGTATTAATAGCTCTAAGTCAGGAATTCCCAAATAATTCAAATGCAAGGTAGACCTCTAATTAAAATTAATGGCATCCTGAAAGCATGGTCCAAAAGTAACTTTGAAGATCACAATGATAAAAAATAAGTGCAATATCAAAAATGAATCTTTGATAATTGCTTCATGGGTATGAGTAAAAGAAACATTTAAGTAAATTCAGAGACATTATAATAGGAAAATGTGATGTATCTAGAGTAAAATATTTACATCACATTTCGCCTCTTTGAGGTTCATTTACCTATGTTCCATATCAGAAATAGTATCTGACTTTCAGAACAGTTGTGGGAAATAAAATAGGAAAATTAAAGTTGACTAAAAAAGAGTTTTGTCCATTAATGTGCCTCACAGTGTATGGTATATATATTTTGAAATGTTATTTTCATAGTATAACTTTTAGCCTTTGATAATTCAAAAGTTCTACCTGCTATAAAGTATTAGCATACAATCTCTGGAATAGGTAGTGGGAAGCCAGTTATTCCACACTAAAGGGTGTGAGAAAAATGAACAGGATTGAAAATGAGCTTAATTTCAGTTGATATTAGAAAGTTATTAATACAAATGCTTTATCTAAGTAAATAAATTTTAAAAATCAAAAGCATGTAATATCACAGATCAGTACTTTGGCAAAGCATGTGACATATACCTATGTTATATATTAATCTTTTTTCTTTTTTTTTTTTTTTGTTTTGAGACAGAGTCTCTCTCTCTCTTCCTGTTGCCCAGGCTAGAGTGCCATGGCATCATCCTCGCTCACTGCAACCTCCAACTCCTGGGCTCAAGCGATCCTCCTGCCTTAGCCTCCCAAGGAGTAGCTGGGAACACCCGGCTAATTTTTTTCTATTTAGTTAGCTCAGGCTGGTCTCAAATTCTTTTTTTTTTTTTTAAGAATATAAAATAAGCTCTACTTATCAAAGTAGAACCATAAGTTTTTTTTTTTATTATTATTCCAAGGTATTGTGAGGGTACAAACATTCTAGTAACACTTTATGTCTTTGCCTCCCCCAAATGCAGGTTAAAGGCGTGCCCTTCCCTCCCTTTAGTGCTCCCCGTGTCCTTTAGTTGTAGATTCGCTCCCCATCCCCCTAATCCCTGGAGAGTATTTCTGCCATGTGATCACCCTAGTGTTGATCAGTTAGTACCA
>CAUYSK010122687.1:0-22935 GCA_963575035.1 Avahi laniger | reverse complement strand
CCTGAAGTCCCTTTCCCTGATTAGTCCCCGGCTTCTCCACCCCTAGGAACCACTCTCCTGGCTTACACCCACCACCTGCAGATTTGATCCCCACCTAACACTGTTATCACTGCTGATATCTCCCTTCTTCTCCTTAACCTTGTGGACTTTGTTGGAAAGAGAAAGAAAGAAAGAAAGAAAGAAAGAAAGAAAGAAAGAAAGAAAGAAAGAAAGAAAGAAAGGAAGGAAGGAAGGAAGGAAGGAAGGAAGGAAGGAAGGAAGGAAGGAAGGAAGGAAGGAAGGAAGGAAGGAAAGAAGGAAGGAAGGAAGGAAAGAAGGAAGGAAGGAAGGAAAGAAAGAAAGAAAGAGAAAGAGGGAGGGAAGAAAGAAAAAGAAAGAAAGAAAAGGAAGGAAGGAAGAAAGGGAGGAGGGAGGGAGGAAGAGAGGAAGGAAGGAAGGAAGGAAGAAAATGAAAAAACCTTTACTATAATTTTTGTGGGTTTTAGGAGGGAGCAAAATTAGATGTATGTGTTCAGTCATCCTTTATGCCTCAGTCCTAAATTTCTAACATCCTATTTATTTTCTTATTTTATTTTAGTCATTGTTTATTGCCTTTTTTCCTCCTGCTAGAATGTAAATTTCACAGAGGTAGAGATTTTTTTTCTGTATTGTTCACAGACGTATCTTTAGTGTAAAAAGAGGGCCTGGCTCACAGTAGGCACTTACTACATAGCCTCTGAATGAATTAATGAATAAAATTGTGTCCTACCCTTGTTTTCTTCTAATTTTGTTCCATGTTAGCTCTTCTTAAAAATAATCATATTTTATCTTTATCCTATCTTTCTGAATTTCTATTTTTATAAACATTATAAATGTCCATAACATATTGGCACAGCAGAACATCTATATACCTTATAAATAAATACAAACAGTTTAAATTGTAAGAAAGCATGACTTTTAAATCTTGGAGACCATGGACCCCAGATATGTAGCTTCTGGCTGTGGCTCCACCCTTCCATATAGTCAACAAACTTAATTTTTCTAAGTGACTCTTAACATCAGAAACATCTATTTTGAACAGAGTAGAGGTACCAAATTCAGGAATTTTGGTGCTATTCAGAGGAGATCTGCCAACTTCCTTATTGTCTGTATGACACACCCTTCTCTCTTTCTTATTTTTTTTTTTAAATTTTTTTTTGGAGAAGGGTCTTGCTCTGTCACCCAGGATGGAGTGCAGTGGTGCAATCACAGCTCACTGCAGCCTCAAATACCTGGGCTTAAGTGGATCCTCTTGCCTCAGCCTCCCTAGTAGCTATGACTACAGGTACACACCACCATGCCCAGCTAATTAAAAAAATATATTTTTTTGTAGAGATGGGGGTCTCGCTATGATGCCCAGGCTGGTCTTGAAATCCTGGCCTCAAGCAATCTTCCCACGTTTGCCTCCCAAAGTGCTGATATTATAGGTATAAGCCACCACACAGAGCACATGCCCTTTTTTTTGCCAGAGGTCACCCCCTGGTGAGCAGGGATCTGTGAGTGTCCTCGTCAAGATTTAAGAAAGTCATCCCTGAGCTGCAAGATGCCATGAGTTTCTGCTTTTGAGTCTTTCTCTCCCCACTTGTGTTTCTCTTGCAATTCTTCCGCAGCTCGCTGCCCCTAGTGCCACACTCACAGACTTGGGTCTCCTGTGGGAAGCTCAGGAATAAGTGGAAAGGAAGAACCCACAGCCCACACCATCACCTTGGCTGTTATGATTGGCCCCACTCCTCCCAGGCACACAGGAGTCGGGGCACACGCTGCCAGGCAGCCTGACTCACTTCTATTCTTTACAGAAGCTGTGCTCTTTGTTAGCTCCTGACATCTTATTACATTTGTATAATTTTAAGCCATCTCCAAATTTTTCTGGAACAAGGAGATAGTAAGTACAAGGGAAGAAGGGGATATAGGTATAAAATCAATGAGGTTAGGTAAAAATTCTGTAGCTCTTAATTTGAATTGTATATATGTATGAATGATGTATTTGGTCTAAATCTAAATATTTTGATGTAAATATGAATATATATTTATTCATCATATATCATACATACAATTTAAATGTGTGTATATGTATTTTTCTTTCCTAGCTCTTTCCACTGAAAAGGTCCAGAAGCCACGACAAACTCAACAGGACCCCTAGCACCCAGATTATGACTTCCAAATATCACCTCCACTAAAGGAAATGAGCTCCTTATAGAAAACAGTTGTTTCCAGGTCTGGAGGGGAAGTATGAACATTAAGCCTATAATATTGTGACATACCAGAAAGCAGGGACGTCATCAAAGATACTAGGGCTAGGCAAACTTTCTCAGGAGCCATGAGCTCCTAACTCCACTAAAATGAAAAACTCTGAAGCATCGAGATCTAATCACCAATTTATGGGAAACACAGAGACAGACAGCACAGAACTGCAATCAGTAAAATTAGACTGGAGTAAATTTTACAGTTTCCCGTGGTGGGAAAGAATTCCTTTTAAAAAAATCTAATTTAAAAGGGGTGGTGGTGGCGAACAGAGGGAGAGGGAAACAGGGAGAGGGAGAGAGAGAAAAGAAGAGAGAAATATAGATTAAAAGAGACTTCTCATAATGTATGGTCTTATTTGGATCCTGGTTCAATTAAACAAATTGAAATAATTAAGCATTTATAAGACATTTCTGGAAATACAAATGCTGGATAATTGATGATATGAAGGAATTGCATTTTAGGTGTAATCATGGTAATTTATTTATATTTTACCAGAGTACTAATCATTTTTGGATATAAGTACTTAAATATTTAAAGATAAAATGCTATGATCATCTGAGATTTGCTTCAAAATAATTGAGGAGAGGGAGAAATAATCCATAAGGATGTGGATGGACAAGATTGGCCACGGGCAGATCGTCCCTGGATCTGGGAGATGAAAACCTAAGCATTATTCTCTCTACTTTTCTATAGGCTTAAATATTCCCATGGAGGGGGAGGGGAAAGGACTTCTCTGAGTCTTAGAGCACATACTGCAGCCTGTGTTTCTGTTTCACACGTGAGTGTGGCTCACTCTGTGCATTGGCTTCCTTGTCCCTCTCTGCAGACCCTCTTCCTCTCCTCACTAGGCACAGCCATGCTAGTCCTGGCTTTGCATGGTCTAAGAGCTGTGTGCCAATTAAGAAGTGTCTCTATATCCAAATTCCGGATTCCTTGGAGAGAAAATATGATGAGCCCAGTTTGGGTCAAGTCTCCAATTTTATGTGGCCAGAGGAAAGAACATGACTGTCTTCTCAGCAGGTGCTAAGGGAAGAGACATTCTGCCTCAGGCAGAACTTTCTAGCTAGTGTGCCGCAGGCTACGGATGTGCCACGCTCAGAGTCCTTCTAGAGTCACTAAGCAGGACCTGTAGTGACCTAAGCCCCAGGTGAATTGCCTTCAGTCATGAACAAACAGTAGGCTCATCCACTTACCCAGGTGCCATATACATCTCATTATCTTCTATGGACTTCATGACAAGACAAAGATTGGGAAGCGCTGAATTAGGGGGTTAGGCAGGGTGAGGGTTGTGGCCAGATTTCAGAGAAGTTATCTATTATGCAGTATAAAACAACCTGTAAGTTTACAATCATGGTAAATAAGGGAGCTGGAATCTAACCAAGGCCAGTTCCAAAGCTTCTGATGCTAACACAGCTGGGTGTACTGCATCACCCAACTATTTCGCATGAGTTGTGTTAGGTATTGCCAGTGTCCATGGATTTTGAAAAGAGAACACAGTGTTGCTTGGGCATTAGCATTCGCATCGTGCCACAGTTTGGTTCCCCAGGAAGTAGGCTCTGAGACAGAGATTAGGGTGCAAGGGGGTTTATTAGGGAGTGCCCTTAGGATCAACCTGTAGAAGGGAAGGAAGCATGACTGGGCAGAGAGAGACACTGGGCAGTGATGCAGTCTCAACAAAGGCCTCAGCCAACCCTGTGGGGAACTTGGCACAGGGATGGCCATTCAGAGTTGTCCTGAAGTGTGGGGTGACATTTATATCCCTTCATCAATCAGCCACTAGACATAGGCTACCCCCAGGAAGGGGACATTCCCTGGGGTGAGTCAGCCCACTCCCGCTCAGAGCCCTCTTTAGCTAATTGCCAAAGAGGACCGACAGCTCCAGGGTGTCTGCCGGCAGCACTTCCAGCAGCTGGAGGAACACGTCCCTCAGTCCTGTAGAAGGATCTGGGTGGAGAATTAGGCACAGTTCTCTAAGTCCAAAACTAGTAAAATGAAGTATTTTGAAAAGAAATTTTCTTTGTCAGGATGTTTCATTTTAAAGTCAATTCTTGGTTTATAAAAGTTGGAACTTATCCAGAGTTGATGCTGTCCTCTGTGCAGTGAGCTAAAAGGGGGTAGATGGGCTCTGTGCTCAATGGGAAAAGCAAATTCACACCAGGGTGGGACAGATGATACAGGGCTTACCATGGTGAGACAGCATGCCCCGGGCCTCTGCAGCCCAGAGACTGGTTAAAGGGGTCGCACAGGCAGCGACTCGGGGTCCACGTTTCTGCCCAGTGTGGGCAGATGAGTGCTGAGGGTCTGCAGAGAGTGGCTGGCCTCGTCTCAGACAGGAGGATCCTGGGGTGCCCAAGCAGAGCAGGCAGAGAGCCTATGTCTTCATTAGAAATTTTGACTCTTAGGAAAAAATAATCATTCAATTGTCTCAAGAACTAACAGTTCTCTCCCTCACAATATTTTTGCCCCTTTTTGTGTCTCTGCTGGCTGAGATCCCACCCATTTTACTCTGGATCTGTCCCCAGCTGCCTGGAGAGCTGGCTCTGCCTTTCAGTTTCCTGACTCGGCAGTCAGCCATGTCCCCTGTCACCATCCTGGCTCCCTTCCCTCAGACACTGTGGTGCCCACTCTGCTCCTCCCCCGGTGGTCTCTCCCGTCACTCTCCAGATCACAGAGCCAGACCATGTACTCAAACAAGACTTACTGAGGACAGAAAAACCAAGTTTAAAACTATAATATGTACTAGCTATGAGTCTCCCAGGCTAGGATTCTCTACATGGATGTTCTAGGATCCAGCTTATGTGTGTCAAAAAAAATGCCCACATGGGTTCTACCTGGTCCCAACCCCTCTGAGTCCCAGGGGAAGGAAAAGGCCAACTTCATTCTCATCCCCAGTCTCAACCCTGCTGAGCAATATTTGAAGACAGGCCATTTTAGGTACAAAGAACACAATTTTTTATACTATTTTATGATAAAATTTTGTCCCACACTGTCTTCAGTGCCTCTTTTCAAGAGTAGAAGCTTGGCTTTACTTTTTTGTAACACAAAGGTACACTAAACTGTTTTTCCCAAAACAGAGGAGCAATCTACTCACAAAGGTGAATTCAGACTTGAACAGTGGAGAATCAGAAAAATCACCCGTTTTTTTCAGCGGCGTTTTCACTTCCATACCTTTGGCCACACTCCCACCAGGTTTTAGGTTTCATCATGTTAATCTATCCAATAACAGCTAACGTGCTCCATTATCTGAGTAATTTGATTTTCTTGTAATCACTCTTCACATGTATCTTCTTCAGGGGACGCTCTCTTCTGAGACTTGTGGATGACAACAGCCAAGAGACACAGAACTACGGGTACATCTTTTCTCCAGACATCACTGAGTGAAGCATTTCTGAAATACCAGGTGCCTCACAGCAGCCTTCACGTCCTTGTTCCTCAGGCTGTAGATGATGGGGTTCACCATGGGAGTCACCACCCCATAGAAGAGGGAGATGAGCTTGTCTGCAAGGTCCTGCTTGTCTGCCCCCAATGGGTCCTTAGACTTGGGCTTCCCATACATGAAGAGGATGGTCCCGTAGAAGACGACCACGACAGTGAGGTGGGCAGAGCAAGTGGAGAAGGCCTTTTTCCTCCCCTCGGCTGAAGGGATCCTCAGGATAGTGGCAATGATGAAGACATAGGAGAAAGAGATGAATAAGACTGGGACCCCTAGGAAGATCACATTTGTCACCCCCATGCTGATAACATTGACAGAGATGTCAGCACAGGCCAACTTCAGGACAGCCAGGATCTCACAGGTGAAGTGATTGATGACATTGTCCCCACAAAAGGGTAGCTTCATTGCAAAGGATGTTTGAACCATGGAGGCAGTACTTCCTGCTATCCAGGAGCTGGCAGCCATGGGCACATAGGCAGCCTTGCTCATTACCTCAGGGTACCTAAGTGGGTTGCAGATGGCTGCGTAGCGATCAAATGCCATCATGCCCAGGAGCACACACTCTGTGGCCCCCATGGCAAAGGAGAGGAACATCTGCACAGCACAGGCTGAGAAGGAGATAGTTTTTCTGGGGGTCAGGAAGCTGTCAAGGATGAGGGGGACTGAGGAGGTTGTATAGCAGATGTCCAGGAAGGAGAGGTTCCCCAGGAAGAAGTACATGGGTGTGTGCAGGCGGGAGTCGAGGATGGTCACCAGGATGAGGACTCCGTTGCCCAGCAGGACCACCAGGTACATTGACAGGATGAGCACAAAGAATGTTTTCTCCAGTTTTGGGTGGGCAGAGAGGCCTAGGAGAACAAACTCTGTCAGAGAGGCTGTCTGGTTGGCACTTTCCATGATGTATCTCCCCTGGCAACTGAAGAAAATACTCAGAGGTCCACACTCAACATTCTTTGCCTTGCATAGGACCAGGGTGTCTGGTCTGGAGTCCCAGTCTGGCTATGTGATTAAAAAACAGTTTTGAAAGCCCATAATATTTATTTCTTTCCAACAAAAAGGAGCAAGAAAATCAGAAATTATTTTGGGGCTACAGGACACCAAATGTACAAGATTTAAAATGATGACCCTGATAATTTAATGCATTTGATCAGCAACAAAGACACATAACACATTCTTTTCAGTAGTACTGTATCCTATGTGGCAATTCATCTCATTAAACTTTCATCAGAAAAGTGACTTCAAGTTTGCTCCATGTTCCCCTCATTGTGTGCTAGATACTAGTGACATGATTTCTTGTGACTCCTCACCTGATAACTACTTCTCTCAGGATAATTCTCATGGAAAACATACACCTGTTGTTCCCAAGATCTTCTTTCTCATGGGCAACACCAGCCCCAGGGTTTTCTATCCATCTGTCCATTTATACATCTATCAACTCATTCATCCATACAAACATCCATCCATCCGTCCATCCATCCATCCATTCATGTCTGAACATCCATCCACCAAAATACCTATTAATCAACCAACATGCATGTATGACAATTTCTATGAGGAGCAAGGGTGACCCCTGGTCCAGTCTTAAATGGGCTCTCAAGCTGGCAGGAAGGGGAAGAAGGGTTCAGTAGAAGCCAGAACATTCAAAGGGACACCCTGAGTATTGATGGGAACAGTGATCATGGAAGGATCCCTTGGTGATATAGAATCCAGCTGGGTCTTTAAGGATAAGAGGAGACTGGACGTGGAGAGATACAAGGGAAAGGGGAGAGGTGTCCAAAGTACCTTCATGCTCTGGAAATTCTGATATGTCCCCAATAGTTTGAATCTTGTGTTCCATGAAGACAGAGGGCTGGCCCCAGAAACCTGTAGTGGCTCACAATTCCTGGAAATCTAGTTCTTAATAGGTATCTAAAGCAGTGATTTTTCTCTTGTCATTCTGCTGAGTCTCCTTCCCTCTGGGTGAGTGTTCACACAGGAATCAGTGGATATGAGAATTCTTGGGCCTTTGGCTGAACTGCTAGATATATCATCCAGACTCTGACCCTGACACTGATTATGCTCCCCAAATAATCTAGTCCAACCCTCTCTTCCACTCCAGATCCTCTTCTGTGCAACACTGATGCATGGCTTTCCAGTTTCAGCTTGATCTCTTCTAGTGATGAAGAGCTCACTACATTCCCCAACAGCGTGCTCTGTATTTGCAGAACTCTGAAGTATCAGAGAATTCTTCATACTGAACCAAGCCAGCAGTTTCTAAGATTCTCTCACTCATATGACGGTGGTTCAGCCTCCCCTGGAATTGCCTGGGTTTGTGGAGAGTCATCAGAAAAAGCTCTGAAATCCTGAGACTCTCTCATTTTTGAGAGAGTCTCTGATGGTAGGTGTGCCCAATACTTGAGACTGAAAAGTTTCACAGGCTTCTTGCTATTTAGATTTTTCTGACCCAAGAAGAATGGGTCCTGCATGGCCCTCAATGTTTATGATATCACTGAAATTGCTTCATTTCTTCCCTTCTCAAGCCCTAACCCCCATGTAAAATCAAGTCAGAAATTAGAAATGTTACTGTGCTAAAAAAAAGTCTAAGTATTACTCTTATAATAACCCTTACTTACCTTTATCAGGAACCTATTGAGAAAGGGTTAGGAACCTGTGGCTTAGGAACAGTGTATGGCCCAGAAATAGAAACACCAGTTTGAAAGACCCAAGTTGAGATGACCACCTCTGATTTGAAGAAAGGAGTGAAAGCTAGTTCTTCCCACTCTGTCTTGGTTCTATGTTTTAGGCAAAATTTCCAAATGAACAACCAGTACAAGTAAAAGGCAATTGGAAATCAGTTCTGTGACTGGGACTGCTGTGCTCCCTAAAGTGATTAAAAGTTTGGAAGTGGAATTGTACAAAGTCAGGGAACTTTTTATACTTCTGGGACAATGTCCCCAAGATCCAATTATGCTAAAAGCACTCTAGGAGGACTTCTTTTTCTCCTTTCTTTGTTCCTGTTGGAACTTTCCACACTTAGACCAATGAAGGACATTAGGAGAAGCATTGTTCTGTCTTACTTAAATTTCTACGTACTTAAAATTGGTAGAAATTCTTGAAAAGAAGCTGGAGAGCTAAAAATCGTTTAGGAATGCCCTCTGTGTATGACATTATGAAACCAGCAGCTGTGGGCTCTATGATTCTAACTCAAGTACTCAAGGGCATGGCTGTGAACACTTGGGGGAACTTCAAAATAGAACCTTGGGAGACTTCAAGGAGGAGGCAGTTCCTGGCCAGGCTTTGATCAATGGGGGAGAATTTACACATGCAGATATAAGCAAAGGACGGGAGGAAGAGAAAAACCATTTTGGGGACAGATGTTGACACAGGTCTTGGGCTTGTGCATTTCTTCTACAGCCTCAACAATTCATTAGTTTGAAAGCCATCTTGGAACAGGAAGTACAGCACTGCATTCAGGGAAGACATCCTGTGTTGGTGTAATCTGTAGTATAATAGGCAACATCTAAGATGGCCCCAGGTATTCTTGCCTCCTGGTATTCATGGCCTTTTGTAATCCCTTTCCTTTGAGTAACTTGCTTCTAACCAAAAGAATACACTCTCTTGCTGGCTTTGGTGAAGTAAACTGCCAGACTGGAGAGACAAATGTGGCAAGGAACAGAGGGAGGTCCCTGACGAACAGACAATGAAGACCTGAGGTCGCCAGTCCATAACCATAGGCCCTGAATCTTGCCAACCACATAAGTGAGCTTGGAAGTAAATCCTACCCCCGTTGAAACTTCAGATGAGATCCCAGTCTTAGCCAACACCTTAAGTGTATCCTTGCGAAAAACCCTGAAACAGAGGATCCAGCTAATCTACGATCAGATCTTGACCTGCAGAAAATATAAGACAACACCTCTGTGTTGCTTTACAGCAATAAATTTTGGAGTTGTCTGTTATGTAACAATAAACAATTAAGACATATAGTACAGTTATGAGCTGTGAGGAAGAAACCAGGGAATGAAAGAGGTTACACATCTAGAAAAAAGTGGCTCAGTGAAAGAGAGCCCTCTACTTCCTCAAAATACTTCCCTATTGCCAGAGGACATTAGCGGTCAGAAAGTTTTTCCTTATTCTGGACCAAAGCCTGCCTGTCTCCCTGCGCTTCTGTCCTGGGTGCTCAGCCCTTGGTCACACAGGACATGATCACTTCCTCTTTTGTGTATCAGTCCTTCAGAGATAGAAAGACAATAAATCATTATAGATATGCTCAGTTACACTGAAAATAAGCCCCTGAACTAAGCATAACACTCCTTCCACTGCCTGCTCGAACACTCTGTTCTTGTCAATGTGTCAGAGATTTTTTTGGCTTACCTAGCAAAGAACCATCTCCTCCAGGAAATTTTCCATGGCAACTCCTGGCCACAGAACTCATTCTCCTCTGAACTTTAAAAGCTTCATTCTCTGGAATGTCCAGTTTTGTTCTGAACCCTGAAAACCAACTTGTCTAATCGATTTTCTCTCTGTGTGTCCATGCACATAGCTCTATTCACACATCCATGTGGCATAATGTGTGCACTCATATAGGTAGTTTCATAACTCTTTTTATCTTCAGCTTCAAGGATCTGGTAGTATCCACTCTCAAGATCAAATGTCATTAGTCTTCCTGGTGAATCATGAGCTTGAACCTTAATGTTCTAATCCCACTCAGTTTGTCTGATTGATGTCCAGAATTCAGCCATATTTTATGATTTTCATTCTGGATGGAAACTCAGCGGTGATATTACAACTACATCCTTCATTTTCCATAGAAGAGTTAGTCTTTATGATCACAGTGGCAAGGAGCAGAAATCAAAATGCTGAATAGTGAGCTCGGTTTCCTGGACTTACTTCAAATCTCACTCCTGAACTGAAAACACTTTGTGTCTTGATTAGCTTCTTCCTCGCTTCCTTTCTTTCTATGACTACTGACAGGAGTCTCTAGAATCATCCCCCTGGGGTCCACAGTAAATTCTAATGTCTTAGGTGATCCTTGCAGAATAGTGATGCTTTGAGAAACATCTGTGTGTTCTTTCTCTCTGCTTAGGAGCCTCACTGATGGAGGTCATTGCTCCCTGAAAACTTCCTGAATTGATAAAAGTCTGTCCCAATTAGGACAGATATGTCAGATATTAACAAATAAGCTAGAATTCTGCTTATCTTTTATGGAAAAGAAGATTACATCTTTAATTTTTTTTTTTTTTTTGTCTCGTAAACCTTGGAATACTCTACCAGCTCTGAAACATTTTCTTCAGGACAGCATGTTCATTGACTTCCCTCCTGAATATCCATTCCATGAACACCAGGCAGTATGAGGAGTCCTCCCAATTCTGCCCACATCACCACTCAAGGACATCCTTAAGGCCCAAGTATGCTTTGGGGAATGGCTCTTTACTCTTGTGGATCAGTTTTAGACTGTCTTGATTGCTAGTTAAGTCCCAAAGCCACTGAGACAGTGGCACATATAAACAGTAAATATATGATGAAGTCATCACTGAAAGCCATTCTGGAAAAACAGTCTCTGCCATTGGTCCAAGTGGCACAAGGAATCTTGGGCACTCAGATGACCTGCTGGTGAGAGAAGCTGTTCACTATTAAATATTTCGGAGCAAAGAAAAAGTAACCAAACATAAGAACAAGCCACCAACAGAACATACCTTCCTTTTATATTGAGGCTGCTAGAAAGCTTACTAGGCAAATTTGTGGCTTGCCAATAGCAGTCATTATAACAAGTCTATACATTTAGATAGGCATACAGATATCCACTTTTTTGGGTAAAATTTACTTACAGCGAAAGGCACAAATCTTAAGTGTATCATCCTATGAATTTAGACAAATATACAGACACATAACTCACACCCAATTCAGCCATAGAATATTTCTACCACCACAGAATTTTCTCATGTTCCTTCCTAATCAATCCCCAATACCACTCTGCCCAGAGCACCCCCATTGTTATAGTATTTTCACCTTTATGTCTACCTTTTCAGAAATATCATATTAATAGAATCATGCAGTAAGTATTCTTTTGTAGAAGTCTTGATTCAGAATGTTCTTGAGATTCATCTCTGTTGTCGCATGATTTAGCAGATCATCCCTGTTTGTATTTTCCTCCAGTTTGGTCTTGAGGTCTCTCTCTCTCTGGATAATAGCTGTAAACTCTAGCCCTGCCCTGCTAAGGCTCCAGGGATTTGGTCATGGATGTTTACAGTTTGCCTTTCATGAGGCATTTCTTTATCCCAGCCAACGGCTTAATGCCTAAGTTAGGCTTAATGCCTAACCTGATCTGTTACCAGGTGTCCCTCTCACAGGAAACTTACTTACACTGGCAGATACCTTTGTGTCTCTTGTATGGCCTGTGTCCAATTTATTCCTACTAAGATAGCCACTTTCTAGGAAAGCCCTGACCTGGAAAGAAGTTAGACTGATGTGTGTTGGTCAGGTGAGATATGGAAGAGGCAGCTCAACAAAACACATTAAGTAACAGAAGCTGATCCCAGATTCCAGACAGGAGAGGGCAGCAGCCCTCTGGAAGAGAGGGAGCCAGTGGAGAGCAAGAAGGAGAGTGTGAGGGACCTGTGGACCAAAGCCTTTGTTGGGGCCCCGGTCATTCCCAAGCAGGTTTCCTTCAGGGAGTTCTAATTGATGGATTTAGAGCAAGCAAGCATAAGGTCCGTGGAATCACAGTATGACTGAGAGATGATCCCTGTGGCATGCCTGCTCGGTCCATGCGGGTTATGGGGGGTCAGAGGATGAGTCAAGTAGGTTGTATCCAGCTGTCCCCTAGAGAGGTGGTCACCAGAAGGCAGTTATGTAAGGCAGATATCTGGATTGGTCACATTAAGGAACTGGTAGAAGGCAGAGAATTTGAAATTGTGTCAAGAGGGACTAAGCTCTGCTTCTGGTATGAGAGTTAAACCTATATTCAAGATGGATGCTGAGGCAACATAAAATTATAAGAATTCACTACAATCCCTTTTTATTACTAAGCAGTATTCCATTGTATGAAGTCAGGTACAATTTTGTTCTTCTTTTCTAAGATTGCTTCATATTTCCTTTGCATTTCTATATAAATTTTAGAATCAGATTTTCATTATTTACAAAAGGTCTACTGGGATAATGATTAACATTGCATTGAATCTATAAATTAAGTGGGAGAGTTCAGCAATTTGACTATTATGTATCTATATTGAGTCTTTCAATCCATTAACATGGTATATCTCTATTTAGGTCTAAATATATGCAGTTTTCAGGGCAAAGGTCTTGCACATATTTAATTTACTCCTAAGTATTTTATTTTTTACTTTATTATGAGTGGTATTTTTATTTCTTTTTTAAAAAATCTTAATTCTAAAATGAAATATAGAAAATCAAAACCCACAAACCAAATGTATGGCTTAATGAATTATTACTGGGCAAACATTACTAGGTCAAGAAACATAAATAAAATTGTGTCACCCTATAAGACCCTTATGTGCCTCATCTTGATCACAACTTTCTCCTTCCTGTCATAATTGATTATTATACTGCCTTTATAGTAACCACTTCTTTGCATTTTTATTTTAAAATTTTAAAATTTTAATTATTATGAGTATATAATAGTTGTATATATTTATGGGGTACATGTGATGTTTTGATACAGGCATACAAAGTATAATAACCAAATCAGGGCAATTAGGGTATCCATCACCTCAAGCATTTATCTTTTTTTTGTGTTAGGAACATCCCAATTCCACTCTTTTAGTTATTTTAGAATATACAATAATTTATTGTTGACTATGGTCACCCTGTTGTGCTATCAAATACTAGATCTTATTCATTCTATCTAACTATATTTTTGCACCCAGTAACCATTCCCACTTTATCTCCCCCTCCAACTACCCTTCCCAACCTCTGGTAACCATCATTCTATTCTCTATCTCCATTCATGAGAATAATTGTTTTAATTTTTAGTTCCCACATATGAGTGTGAACATGCAAAATTTGTCTTTCTGTGCTTGGCTTATTTAACTTAATATAATGTCCTTCAGTTCCATTCATGTTATTGCAAATTACAGCATTTTGTCATTTTTTATGGCTGAATAATATTCCATTGTGCGTATGTACCACATTTTCTTTATATATTCATTTGTTGATGGACACCTAGGTTGATTCTATATCTTGTCAACTGTGAATAGTGCTGCAATAAACGTGGCAGTGCAGATATCTCTTTGATATACTGATTTCCTTTCTTTTGGCTGTATACCTAGCAGTAGGATTGCTGGATGATATGGTAGTTCTAGTTGTAGTATTTTGAGGAACCTCCATACTGTTCTTCATTAGTAGCTGTCCTAATTTACATTCCCACTAACAGCATATGAGGATTCGGCTTTTTGCACATCCTCATCAGCATTCGTTATTGCCTGTCTTTTGGATGAAAGCCATTTTAACTGAGTGAGATGATATCTCATTGTAGTTTTGATTTGCATTTCTCTGATGACTAATGATGTTTAGCATTTTTTCATATACCTGTTGTCCATTCGTATGTCTTCTTTTGGGAAATGTCTATTCAGACCTTTTGCCCATTTGTAATCAGATGATTTGATTTTTTTTCTACTGAGTTGTTTGAGCTCCTTATATATTCTAAATATTAATCCCTTGCCAGATGGGTAGTTTGCAACTATTTTCTCCCATTCTGTGGGCTGTCTTTTTCCTTTGTTGATTGTTTCCTTTGTTGTGCAGAAGCTTTTTAGCTTGGCGTAATCACATTTGTCCATTTTAGCTTCAGTTGCCTGTGCTTTTAATGTATTCCTCAAGAAATCTTTGCCCAGATCAATGTCCTGGAGCATTTCCCCAATGTTTTCTCTTATTAGCTTCACAGATTCAGGTCTTATATTTAAATCTTTAATCCATTTAGATTTATTTTTTGGATATGAGGAGAGGTAGGGGTCTAATTTCATTCTTCTGCATATGAATATCCAGTTTTCTTAGCACCATTTATTGAAGAGAATGTCCTTTCCCCAATGTATGTTCTTGGCACATTTGTCAAAAATGAGTTCACTGCAGAGGTGTAGATTTATTTCTGGGTTTTATCTTCTGTTCCATTGGTCCATGTATCTGTTTTTATGCCAGTACCATGCTGTTTTGGTTACTACAGCTTGGTGGTATAATTTGAAGTCAGGTAATGTAATTCCTCTAGTTCTGTTCTTTTTTTTTTTTTTTTTTTTGAGACAGAGTCTCACTCTGTTGCCTGGAGTAGAGTGCCATGGCGTCAGCCTAGCTCACAGCAATCTCAAACTCCTGGGCTCAAGCAATCCTACTGCCCCAGCCTCCCAAGTAGCTGGGACTACAGACATGAGCTACCATGCCCAGCTAATTTTTTCTAGATAGATTTTTAGTTGTCCAAATAATTTCTTTCTATTTTTAGTAGAGACGGGGTCTCGCTCTTGCTCAAGCTGGTCTCAAACTCCTGACCTTGAGCGATCCACCCGCCTTGGCCTCCCAGAGTGTTAGGATTACAGGCGTGAGCAACTACACCCAGCTTCTAGTTCTGTTCTTTTTGCTCAGGGTGGCTTTGGCTATTTTGAAATTTTTGTGGTGCCATATAAATTTTTAGGATTTTAAAAAAATTTCTGTGAAGAATTTGATTGGTATTTTGATAGGGATTGCATTGACTCTGTAGATGGCTTTGGGTAGTATGGACATTTTAGCAATATTGATTCTTCCTATCCATGAACATGGAATATCTTTCCATTTTATCCAGCATCCTCTTTAATTTCTATCATCAATGTTTTGTAGTTTTCATTGTAGAGATTTTTCACTTCTTTGGTTAATTTTATTCCTAGGTATTTTATTTTCTTTGTAGCTGTTATAAATGGGATTACTTTCTTGGTTTCTTTTTCAGATTGTTCACTGTTGGCATACAGAAATGCTACTGATTTTTGTATGTTGATTTTGTATCCTGCAATTTTACTGAATTTGTTTGTAAGTTCCAATAATTTTTTGGTGAAATCTTTAGATTTCTTTAAATATAAGATCATATCATCTGCAAATAAGGATAGTTTGACTTTGTACTTTCCAATTTGGATACCCTTTATTTATTCCTGTTGTCTAATTGTGCTAGCAAGGACTTCCAGTACTACGTTGAATGACAGTGGTGAAAGTGAGCATCCTTGTCTTGTTCCAGATCTTAGAGGAAAGGCTTTCAGTTTTTACCCATTCAGTATGATACCAGCTGTGGGGTCTGTCATATATGGCTTTTGTTGTGTTGAGGTATAGTCTTTCTATACACAGTTTTTTGAAAGTTTTTATCATGAAGGGAGGTGAATTTTATTAAATCCTTTTTCAGCATTAATTGAAATGATTATATGGGTATTGTCCTTCATTTGTTGATATGATATATCACCTTGATTTATTTGCATATGTTAAACCATACTTGTATCCCTAGGATGAATCCCACTTGGTCATGATGAATGATCCTTTTAATGTGTTGTTGAATTCAGTTTGCTATCAATGGTATATTGTTGAGGATTTTTGCATCTATGTTCATCAGAAATATTGGCCCGCAGTTTTCTTTTTTTGTATGTGTATTTGTCTGGTTTTGGTATCAGGGTAATACTGGCCTCATAAAATGAATTTAGCTGTATTCCCTCCTTCTCAATTTTTTGGAATAGTTAGAGTAGGATTGGTATTGGTTCTTCATTAAATGTTTGGTAGAATTCAGCACCAAAGACATCAGGTCCTAGGCTTTGATTGTGAGCTTTTTGTTATGGCTTTGATCTCATTACTTGTTATTGGTCTATTTAGGTTTTGGATTTCTTCACGGTTCAATCCCAGTAGGTTTTATGGTCTGGGAATTTATCCATTTCTTCTTGGTTTTCCAATTTATTGGCATATAGTTGTTCATAGTAGTCTTTAATCATCCTTTGAATTTCTGTGGTATCATTTGTAATGTTTCCTTTTTTATCTCTGATTTTACTTATTTGGGTCTTTTCTGATTTTTTCTTCGTGAGTATAACTAAAGGTTTGTCAATTTTGTTTATCTTTTCAAAAACCAACTTTTGTTTCATTAATCTTTTGTATTTTTTTGTTTCAATTTCATTTATCTCTGCTCTGTTGTTTTTTAATTATTATTATTATTTTCCTGAGACAGAGTCTCACTCTGTCACCTGGGCTAGAGTCTCATGGCATCACCCTAGCTCACAGCAACCTCAAACTCCTGGGCTCAAGCAATTCTTCTGCCTCAGCCTCCCAAGTAGCTGGGACTACAGGTGTGCATCACCACGCCTGGCTAATTTTTTCTATTTTTAGTAAAGACAGTGTCTTGCTTTTGCTCAGGCTGGTCTTGAACTCCTGACCTCAAGTGATCCTCCTACCTCGGCTTCCCAGAATACTGCTCTGATCTTTATTAATTCTCTTATTCCATTAATTTTGGGCTTGGTTTGCTCTTGCTTTTCTAGTTCTTTAAGATGCATTGTTAGGTTATTTTGAAGTTTTTCAATTTTTTTTTATGTAGGCACTTATTGCTATAAATTTTCCTCTTAGTACTGTTTTTGCTGTATCCCATAGGTATTGGTATGTTGTGTTTCCATTTTCATTTGTTTCAAGAAATTTTTAAATTTCCTTCATAATTTTTTCATTGATCTATTCGTCATTCAGGAGCATATTGTTTAATTTCCATGCATTTGTATAGTGTCCAATGTTCCTCTTGTTATTGAGTTCTAGTTTTATTCCATTGTGGTCAGAGAAGATGCTTGATATGATTTCAGCCCTTTTGAATTTTTTAAGAATTGTTTTGTCACTTAACATATGGTCTATGAGAATGACCCATGTGCTGAGAAGAATGTATATTCTGAAGCTGTTGGATGAAATGTTCTGTAAATATCTATTAGGTTCATTTGGTCTATAATGTAGATTAAATCTGATGTTTCTTTGTTGATTTTCTGTCTGAAAAATCTCTCCAATGCTGAAAAGTAGGAAGTTGAGGTCTCCAGTTATTATTTAGCTCTACTAACATTTGTTTAATATATCTGGGTGCTCTCAGGTTGGGTGCATATATATTTACAAGTGTTATATCCTCTTGCTAAATTGACCCCATTATCATTGTAGAATTAATTTTTTGTCTCTTTTTACAGTTTTTGTCTTGAAATCTATTTTATATGACCTAAGCATAGCTTCTCTTGCTCTTTTTTTAGTTTCCATTTACATGGAATATCTTTTTCCATCCCTTTATTTTCAATCTATTTGTCTTTATAGGTGAAGTGAATTTCTTGTAAGCAGTATATAGTTGGGTCTTGTTTTTTAAATCTATTCTACACTCTATGTCTTTTTTTTTTTTTTGCAAATGGCAAAGGAGTTTATTTGCTAGCTCCAGCTAGGGTCCAAGTCCCAGAGCACCAACGCAGTGGCCTCCCTATGGACCAGGACCAATTCTACACTCTATGTCTTTTGATCTTAGAGTTTAGTTCATTTGCATTCAATGTCATTATTGATAGATAAGGTGTTACTACTGCTATAGTGTTATTTGATTTCTGGTTGTTTTGTGGTCCTCCATTTCTTCCTTCCTTTCTGTCTTCCTTCCTGTTTTCCTTTGTATAAATGTAATTTTCTCTGGCATTATGTTTCAATTTTTTGCTTTTTATTTTTTGTGTATCTGTTGTAGGTTTTTAAATTTGAAGTTACCATGAGGCTTGCAAATAACATCTTATAACCAATTATTTTAAACTGGTGACAACTTAATTCTGGTTTCCAAAAAAAGACAAACAGAAAACCAAAAACTCTACACTTTAACTCCACCTTTTTTGACTGTTCTTTTTGACCTTTTCTTATTTCTATTTCTATTTTTATACTATCTATCTCTTAGAAAGTTATTGCAGTTATTGTTTTTGATAGGTTTATTTTTTAATCTTCCTACTCAAGATATGAGTGGTTTACACACTGCAATTATAGAGTTAGAGTATTCTGTATTTGTCTGTGTACTTACTGTTACCAATGAGTTTTATTCCTTCAGATGATTTCTTATTGTTCATTGATGTCCTTTTTCTTCAGATTGAAGAACTCCCTTTAGAATTTCTTATAGGACAGGTCTGATGTTGACAAAATCCCTCAGCTTTTGTTTGTATGGGAAAGTCTTTATTTCTCCTTCACGTTTAAAGGATATTTTTGCTGGATATAATATTCTAAGATGAAAGTTTTTTTCCTTCAGCACTTTGAATATGTTATGCCACTCTCTCCTGGCATGTAAGGTTTCCACTGAGAAGTCTGCTGCCAGATGTATTAAAGCTCCTTTATATGTTATTTGTTTCTTTTCTCTTGCTGTTTTTAGGATCCTTTCCTTATTCATGACCTTTGGGAGTTTGATTGTTAAAAGCATTGAGGTAGTCTTATTTGTGTTAAATCTGCTTGTGCCTGAATATTGATATCTTTCTCTAGGTTTGGAAAGTTCTATATTATTATTTCCCTGAATAAACTTTCCACCCCAATCTCTCTCTATATATATTCTCTTTAAAGTGAATAACTTTTAGATTTGCTCTTTCGATGCTATTGTCTAGATCTTGTAGGTGTGGTGCATTTTTTTTTAGTCTTTTATTCTTTATGTTCCTCTGACTATGTATTTTCAGCTAGCCTGTCTTCAAGCTCACTAATTCTTTCTTCTGCCTGATCAATTCTGCTGTTGAGAGACTCTGGTGCATTGTTTAGTTTGTCAATTAAATTTTTCAGCTCCAGAATTTCTGCTTGATTTTTTTTTTCTTATTTCAATCTTTGTTAAATTTATCTGATAGGATTATAAATTCCCTCTCTGTATTATCTTGAAGTTTATTGAACTTTCTCGAAACAGGTATTTTGAATTCTTTGTTTGAAAGTCATATATCTACATCACTCTGGGATTGCTCATTGGTGCCTTATTTAGTTCTTTTGGTGAAGTCATGTTTTCCTGGATGTTCCTGATGCTTGTGGATGCTCCCTGATGTTTGGGCATTCAATATTTAGGTATTTATTCTAATCTTCACAGTCTGGACTTGTTTGTACCTGTCTTTCCAGAGACTTTCCAAGTATTCACAGAGAATTGAGTATAATGATCTAAGTCTTGGTCACTGCAGCCATATCAGCACTAGGGGGCATCCCAAACCCAGTAACACTGTGTCTCTTGCAGACTCCTGGTGGTACCATCTTAGTAGACTTGGGTAAGATCTGGGAGACTTCCCTAGAGTATCAGGCGAAGTCTTTCATTCTCTTCCCTCACTTTCCTCCAAAACAGAAGGAGTCTCACTTTCCATGCTGAGCTGCCTGGAGTTGGGGGAGGTGTAACATGAGCACTCCCATGGCTACCAAAGCTGGAATTGCACTGGGTCACACATGAAACCAGCACAGTACTGTGTCTTACCCAAGACCCATGGTGACCACCACCTCGCTACTGCTGATATTTATTCAAGACCCAAGGGCTCTTTAGTCAGCAGGTGGTGAATCCTTCTAGGACCAGGTCCTTCCCTTCAGGGCAGTGACTTCCCTTCTGGCCCAGACTGGGTCTAGAAATGCCCACTAGGAGCTAAGGCCTGGAATCAGGGGCTTCAGGAATCTGCTTGGTACTTTATTTTACTGTGGTTGAGCTGATACCCAGTCACAAGACAAAGTCCTCTCTTTTTCCCAAGATGGAGGAGTCCCTCCCCAAGCTACACAGCCTGGAGTTGGGGGAGAGGTGATGCAGGCACTCCCTTGGTCACCACAACTGGTGTCTCAGGGTCACATGTACCCAAAGTCAACTGGCTCTGAGCCCAGCACAGCACCAGGACTAGCCCAAGGACTGTAGTCTTTGTGGCCTGACTGCCTTTCATATTTAATCTGGGCACCAGGCCACTTTATTCAGTTGGTGGTGGAGCTAGAGGGAACTCAGGTTTTCACTGCTGAGGGAGAAGATTCCTATATGGCTGGAGCTGTTCTCAGTGCTACCTCCATGGGTGCCAGCAGAATTCTACCCTGTATTGTGTTCTGCTGTGACCAGGCAGCACTGAACTCTAATGCAAAGTCTCATAATCACTCCATTCTTCCTCCCCCAAGCACACAGATTCTCTGAGTGGCCCTGCTAGGGGGATGGAGGAGGGGTAGTGTAGGCAATGCAAGACTGTCCTTCCTATCCTTTTCAGTGCCTCCTTACTTGGTATGATGTTTAGGTAGTGTGCTCACTCACCTGATTTTTTGGTTCATATGAAAGTGCTTTCTTGAGTGGATTATTGCTCAATTTGGTGTTCCTGCAGGGGGATGGTAGCTGGAGGGTTCTATTCAGCCATCTTGCTCCACCTCCTCCACTGCATTTTTATTTTTATATTTTTATCTCCCAAATGAACATTTCTAGACATGACAGTGTAGTTTTTCTCACTTTACATTGGGATAAATCCTACTTGGTGACTATAAATTTTCTTTTAAAATTATGTATGTAAGTATAGATCCTTTAAAAATATAGCTGATTTTGATTTGTTAACATTTTGTTAAGGTTTTTGTGAAAGTTAGGTTGTATTCCCTCCTCCTCTATTCTCCGACAATTCTTTTAGCCTTAGATGGAATGCTTGGAGTCAGCTCTATATTTGAGTAATTAAGTAGTCATCCAGATATTTGGGCAGAGTTCTTGTGCAGAATTTGAGGCTATTCCTCCACAACTCTTATCTTTCTCAGATTCTACCCACCTCTCCCCACCACACATACTTTCAGAAGGAGTGGTTGCCCCGAACTTTGTATTTTTATTTCTCTATTAGTAAAACTGCTGATTTCTATCTGATAATTTAGCTAAACCATGTGGTACCAGTTAAGGCCTGTCCTCAGATGAAAATCCACAAAATGGCGAATTCACCAAGTGTTCTTCCCTTCTTCAATGTCTTGACTTCCCTTCATTTTCTGATTTCTCTCCACTTTCTTCTGAACTCTTCAGTGCCTTCACAAAGTGGCCTTTATTATATTTTGTTCATCATTTTTAATTGTTATGCATAAGAGGGGTGGGCCAATGTAAGCTACTTCATGGCCTGACCACAAGACAATACTGGTCATGTACAGCTGTTTCCCAACAGGGGTTTTGAATATTTAAAAGTGCTCCCATTGTCCTATAAGGAGTTCCCCTTCCTGCTCAGAAGAGGGTCCCTACTCTGTCTAAGAAGTAGGATTTATTATCTGTCTCTGTCTCAATAAACTTTCTGTCACTCATTGGCTCATGATTGAAGTCTTTCCTGTGCAAAACCAAGAACCCACTTGGCAAGTTCAGGAGATTTTCCTCCCGTCATTGGGACACCTCCTTCATCAATACCAATGACAGATGCTGGATAACATCAACTGGCTGAATCATTCTACTTGGTTGTTGAGTGGGGAAGATGGAGGTTCCAGAGATGTGCCTGGCACATGGACAGCTAAGGAGATGAGAGAAACCAGACTCAGCTTCATGTATTTAAATACTGTATAAGACAGAACATTGTCCTGTTTTCTTCCAGGGACTCTTGCACTGGAGAAAGGAACCATAGACTCAGGGAAATTCACAGGTGGGAGCCACCAGAAATATCTGGTACTACCTCAGGCTGAATATGTCTGAGACCCTTCAAGAGAGGAGGACACATCCATATCTCTATGTGGGGAGGGCAGGATTTGAACCTGGACCTCCTGAATCACATTGCCCCCTGGACATGTTCCAAATTTGCAGGTGATGGAATTCATAAAGGGCAAAGCCACTGTAGCAAGAAGGGAGTCATTGATTACAAGAAGCACCACATGTTGAGTTCAGAATAATTTCTTCAGAACTGATTTCTCCAAGGCCTGTGCCATGTACATTAGCCTGGCACTATTTCTACATAGCACATAAAAGGGAATATCTATTTTATATGTTAGTAATGACATTAGATGTGACTTTTGCTTGCCACTGTCCCAAAAGCAACTTAATCTAGATTAGTGAAAAACAGGATTTAGTATAAGGACATAGGGGTCCTTTAGAAGCAAAAGTCAGGAATGTGAATATTTTAGGAAAAATAAAAATGAGGAAATAGGATCACCTAAAGATTCCCTCCTCATCTCTCATCTTTGCTCCTCTCTCTCTTTGGCTACTATTTCTTTTTTCTTTGCAGACTTGGCTTCTCTTTTTTTTCTTTTTTTTTTTTTTTTTATTTCAGCATAATATGAGGGTACAGATGTTTAGGTTACGTGTGTTGCCCTTGCCCCCCCTCCCCCCCTCAGTCCAGGTTTCAAATATGTCCATCCCATTGCGTGGTGCACATTGC
>CAUYSK010122684.1:0-12105 GCA_963575035.1 Avahi laniger | reverse complement strand
TTAGCGATTTATTTTTGGAAGGGGCTTAAATTTAAACCATGCATTAAAATATGAAACCATTTCAGTTTTAAACCCATTTTCAAATATTTTAACCTGCTTCTCTTGCCTGTTTTATTTTCTTGCTTTATTTTTTTTTTTTTTTTTTTTTTTTTTTTTTGAGACAAAGTCTCTTAGTGGCATCATAATAGCTCAAGAGATAACTTCTGCCTTAGTCTCCCGAGTAGCTGGGACTACAGACACACGCCACCACATCCAGCTAATTTTTTCTAGTTTTTGTAGAGATGGGATCTCACTTGTTGCTCAGGCTGGTCTCCCAGAATGCCAGGATTATAGGGAGTGAACCACTGCACCCGGCTGCCTGTTTTCCATTCATGGATTAAAATTCAAGTGCGTGACCTTTGCCAAATGACCAAAAATATCTTTTTGTGGTTGGTTATCTGAAATGTTTCTTTTTTCTTCCTTGAATGAAAAATTCCTTGAATCCTTCCTTGAATTAAAAAATAAATTAGTTAGTATAATAACTAAACTTGAGTACTGAAGTTTCTGCAAATATTTTGTTTCTAAATAATGAATTAAATATGTAGGATTGAGTGAGGTGAAAACTTTTAATTGTATAAGGGAGAATTGCGAGGTAGTAATTCCGAAGATAATTAATGACAGCATTTTTGACTTTCTCATTGGCTTTAGTTTAAGTTGTAGGAAGTTCAGGTCAGAAATTGAATACTCACACTCTTTTGGGAAGATTTGTTCTTAATTTCTAAAGTAGAATATGGGAAGGGATCGCACATCTTCACTTGGTACATCTTTAGGTGGTAAGGTATATATTTGAGGTCAGTTATAAACCTGGTCATAAAGATATTAAATGAATAATTTAACAGCTTTCTTTTGTATTTTAAGTTTTGATTTATCACTTAGGGGCATATAGGACCTTTTGTCCCCTTATATACAAACTGTAAAGGGTAAAAAAGGCCTCTGTGACTATCGTTGTCTAAGGCTTTTTTCCTTGGGCATTTAAACCCTGTGAATGCAGAATAACTTTCTGCACAAAATACTGAAGAAATCTCCCTCTAATGATTTTATAAGTAACTTATCTCCTTCATTTCTGGAGACCACATCATTTTTTGAAACGTATGTGTCTTTCCTTATGTACTTTGGCTCCAAGTAAGCAGCCTATCTGCCTGGGAGGGTAGTTGAATTACTTGGGAGGATGACTGCACCACAGCCCATACATTTACAAAACCACAGTTGCCAAACTCTGTTTATGTTTGCTGCCTGTTACTATTGTGATTTTGGTGTTTGGCTAGTAAGACAATTGCAAGAAGTTTATAAAATCTTTAATCAAGTGAAGATTTATAAATTTATACATTTTTTCTAAATTCTCGACTCTTGTAATAACACTTGGCTTAAAACACAAACGCATTGCACAGCTGTACAAAAGTATTTTCTTTTTGTGTCCTTATCCTATAAGCTATTTTCTATTTTTAAAATGTATTTGTTTTACTTTTAAAATTTTTTTGTTAAAAACTAAGACACAAGCACACACGTTTGCCTTGGTTTACACAGGGTTAGGATCGTCTATCCCTGTCTTCACCTCCACGTCTTGTCTCCTGAAGGCATGGAGCTGTCATCTCCTGTAACAGTGCCTTCTTCTGGAATGCCTCCTGAAGGACTTGCCTGAGGCTCTTTTACAGTTAATTTTCTTTTTCTTTTTTTATAACACCATAAAGTATAGTATGGTGAATATATAAATCAGCAACAGTCATTAACATATTATGGTGAAGTATTATGTACTGTACATAATTGTACGAGCTCTACTTTCATATGACTGACAGCACAGTAGGTTTGTTTACATCAGCTTCACCACATACGTGTGAGTATTGCATTGTGCCATGAGGTTACGATGACTACAACCTCGCTGGGCTATAGGAATTTTTCAGCTCCATTACAATTTTATGGTACCACTGCCGTATATGCAGTCTGTTGTTGACCAAAATGTCTTTATGCAGCACATATTTGCAAATCATATATCTGGGAAAGAAATTCTAACCAAATAATAAAGAAATTATATCCAAATAGCATGAAGAACTCTTAAAACTCAACAAGAAGAAAACAAGCAACTTAGTAGGCAAAAGATTTGAACAGTCAGTTCACCAAGAAGATATACAGATTGCAAATACATGCTTGAAAAGATGCTCAACATCAGAAGTCTTTAGGGAAATACAAATTAAAACCACAAATAGATGCCATTGCATACCTGTTAGGATGGTTCAAAACAAAACAATGGAGATAATTGTTCACGTTATTAAGTACTTAGCATGTGCCAGGCAGTGTTCTCAGTGCTTTACATATTAACTCATTTGATCTTTGCAATAACCTTATAAGATAGCACCGTCATTATCCATATTTTCAGATGGTGGACCTGAGGCACAGATCAATTAAGTTGGCTACAGTCACACAGCTAGAAAATGGCAGAGCCAAGAAAATACTATCGCAGAATTATGTAAACACTGTATTTATTACCGTACCATAACTCTGTGCATCATATGCTTTTGGGGCATTTAAGTAGTGGTGGTGATTATTCCCTTTATGCCAGTGATATATTTTGCATGTGGGCAATAGAATGAGAAAAAAGCTTCTTGAAGAAATTTGCTGCTGATTGCCCTTTCTTATATACACATACACATAAAATTTTGCTGTTTATGAAAAAATACTGTTTTAATTTCTTTCTGTTCCCAGTTTTCAACCTTTGCCCATCTGAATAATAAGGAAAGGATCCTCAGAAAAAGACACAGTTGAGGGTGGGGATGAAACCAGTTCTACCTGGGAGCAGTGGTTTTTTGTTTGTTTTTTTTTTTCTCCAGATAAAGAAATGACTTGGTGCTTAGTGCTTTTTATTAGCAGTAAGACCTCAAAGATTCACAAATCACTCACTATTTGAGGCTGTTATTATCCCACTAATTCCTTTGGCTCCGAGGAACATGAGGCAGAGTAGGAATTAACAGTCTGGGGATAGCCTAAAGTGCCATGTTTGATTTATTGTAATTAACCATATCATTTAAAAAGGCACTGTATTTTTATCCTTTAAGGCTGAGTTTGGCCATGTCTCACTGGGACGATAGTATCTAGATGGATGGTGCATGGTAATAGTGATAATAGGTTAGCAGCTACTATCCCGTGCCCTTAGCCATCAAAAATCAAATATTAAGTTCTACGTTTTGGTAATGTGAGTTTTTTACCTTTCACTTCTCATAGACTGAAGCTACTGTTGCTATAGCAATGATTTTCCACCTACATAAAATTTGTGTTTGAGACAATTTTTTCTTAAACATAGTTTTTAAAACTGTAAAATGAATAAGTGTAGGCATCGCAGCCCCAGAAATAATTCTTCAGATGGGAGAAAAGTGATTTGTTTTTAATAATTTCATGAGTAGAAATATGAAAATGCAACTGTACATATTATTTTAAGATAGATTTCATTTATCACAAGAGTTGAAAAATTAAAACAACATAAATGCCAATAAGGGGCATGATACTGTTCTGGCAACAAGGAGCCTTTAATAGCTGTGGGCTCTTAGATAGATTTATATATTTATTTATTTTTTATTCCTGCTAAACTACTCTTAAAATAATTATCAGAAAATCACATCAAAGGTGGTAAGTTAATGCTTGGAGTATATTTGTTGTATGTGTATCTTTTCCCAGGTTCCTAATATATTGAGGACTTAAATATCCGTGGATATTATGTTGTTAACCGTGTTTAGATATGAGTTTTATTTTTAACAAATAAACTTAAATCTCATTATATTTATTATTTTTTACTTCACAATGATCAAATTATTTCATTTTGTCCTGTAGGTGTTTCATGGTTCTAAGAAAAATGTTGCAACCTCTTAAATCTCATGGGATTTATACCTGGAAGTCCTAGGGACCATTCTGCCCAACTTACTAGTTTTATTGGTTGAGGAACTGATACTTTTGAGGGCTGAAGTGACACCTGAGTTATTCCGCTTGTGGTAGCAGAGCTGAGATCAGAATTAGATTTGCCCTGGGCCTTTTATTACCTGCATGATGCAGCATCCCTGTAGCTTCTCCCACACTGGGACACCATTTGGTTGTATTTTTATGTGTACAGTAGGTTTATGCATTTAAAAACAAATCTATCTGTGTCATCCGTGTTGAATTCGGACAGGAGTAAGTTCAAGAATTCTAAACAAGTAATTCATGCAACACAGGAAAGCTACAGTCCATCTTCAGAATTATTTTATTATGAGAGAAGTTTTACTTAAATATGTAGCATTTTAAAATATGTGATTCCTAGTAAGAAAATAATGAGGAAGCTAATAGAAAATGTGGATAAAAGTTGGGACAGTGAAGGTCAGACTAAAGGGAACACAAATGGCCAGTTTTTTAAAAGCCAGCTGGAATGAGAGATCTTATTCGCCTATAAGATTGACAAAAGTTTAAGTGTGGGAACACGCCATATTAGTGAAGGCATAGAGAAATAATCACTCTCTTTTACTGCTAGTGGTAATAGACAAATATAATGAACTAGTTACATAAATTATAGAATGGTAGAATATATGTATTGGTAATAAATCTATATGTGCTACAGTCCAAAATTTATTAACAGAAAAAAGCAAGTTTTAAAGCAGTTTGTATACTAATAAAGACATATATTTATGCTTTTCTATTGAAAAATTCTGGTAGGATACAAAAGAAAATGCTAATAATAATTATTTCAGGGTTTTATTGAGTTTTGATGAGGAATATCCAGGATGGAGCAGAGGAGATGTTCTTTTTCACTTAAAATCCTTTGGATATTGTGGGGGAAAAATTATATTGTATACACTGTGCATGTATGTAATTTTTGTTTAAAAAATTCAAAACAGTAAGGTGTGTGCATTGTTAAAAAAACATTTTGTTTAGTAACTATGACTGGGAAAGCCTTGCTCTTATTTTGAAATGATTTTAAAAAACTTGTTTCTGATTTCTTTATAATGTAGTTTTTCTTAAAGAAGAAACATGTAGTACCAAAATTCATTTGAAGTATATTGAGATTCTGTCAACAAATTTCTAAAGTCAATAGAATTCTAATCCCACTTGTACTCCACACCCCAGTATTCATTCAGGAAGACAGGTTTGCCCAAGAAATATGTATCAAAAGCTATAAAGGTAAAGGTAACCATATTCGTTAATTCCATAATTCCATTTCTGGGCCTGGATGTTAAGGACATTAAATTGAAAATCTTTGTAATAATCTGGGCATGGTGGCTCACGCCTGTAATCCCAACATTTTGGGAGGCCGAGGTGAGAGGATTGGTTGAGGCCAGGAGTTTGAGACCAGCCTGGGCAAGCACATAGTGGGAGCCCATCTCTCCAAAAAATTAAAAAATTAGCTGGGCATGGTGGCATGTGCTGGTAGTCCCAGCTACTAGGCATGCTGAGGCGGGAGGATTGCTTGAGCCCAGGAATTCGAGGTTGCAGTGAGCTGTGATTGCAACAGAGCAAGACTCTGTCTCTTAAAAAAAAAAAAAAAATCTTCATAATAGAAAATGAATAAAATATAAATATCTAGCACGTGACTTTTGAGATAAGATAGAATATTATATAGCTTTGCAAAGGGTGGATGGTGTGCCAGACTGCTTTCTTTTTATTAACAGAGAAGATTAGCAAGTGTTGCAAAATCATAAAGTCTTGTGCCAAACTGAGGTTCTCCTTGATACAAGCTTAGGTATAAACAGAACTGAAGACGCAGTCACCTTCTCATTTTGAGACATAAGGTGTGTTTGTTTTTTAGCTTTATATATTTATTCTAATTGGCAACAATCAAATTTATTTATCATGTACAACATGATGTTTTGAAATATGTATATGTTGTGAAATGGCCAAATCAAACTAATTAACATGCATTACCTCATATATTTATCCTTTTTTTTGTAGTGAGAATATTTAAAATCTACTCTCAGCAATTTTCAAGAATACAACATGTTGTTATTAACTATTTATGTAGCTTTAACAAATATTGAACCTGGGTACCATGAAGGTACTTGTAAAAAGATGTGTAAATTAAGGTGTTAAGTAAACAAACATACAATACAAAATGGCCCCAGTGGTTACAAAATAATGCTATTTGAGTGTACGTTAGTCTAATTTGTTGAAATCTAGAAATTCATGTATATCTTAGTTGGTTTATTCTGTTTGGGAATAGAAACCAAATGCTTTGGATGAAGGAGGAGAAATCTTGCATTTGTGTTATATTTTAATTACAGACACACATTGCCTCTTCAGAAATTCTTATGACTCACATATGATTACATTTTTAAGCAAGGCATTTAATTCTTTTGCACTGGGAAATTAATTTGTCAGATATGGTTTTAAAAAATATGAAATTGACTTTTATATAACTATTATTGAATGCTTTTTCATTCCATTTTTGATCCTGTACATTATGGTCAGGGCCTCTGTTTAACAGGATGTATTATTTATATTGAAAAAGAAGAAACAATTGCAGTGCACTGTGATCTCAATTTTGTAAATTTATACATGTGAGTAAAGACTGGAGGGAAACCTGAAAAACAGTTGAAGAAAAGAATGAAGTATTAGTTAAATATAAGTTCTTAAGGACATAGGTTTTTCCCTGGTATATAGGGGAGAGATGGGCTTGTCGTAGTAGTCTCAGACAAGTTAATTTTCAGGGTAGTTGAAAGTTAGCCTCTTATTTGTAAGGATTTATTATAATATAGTGACTTCTTGTGTGAATGTTAGAGAGAGAGGAAAAATAATGAGAACAGGGTAGGTTGAAACATGATAAATTTACAAGAAAATATGGCATTTATTTAAACAAAAGTCTGTCGCCACCACCCCACATACACATACATACAGTTAGTACCGTACTTGGTTCTGTGCCTGTGTCAGAGTGCAGTACGCCAATGACATCTTATAGAGCGTGAAAGTGCCAGAGGTAGCAAGCAAATCTCAAACTGTCAGCTTTGAGATTTATCGTGTGTGTCTGCTATTTGAGTCCAAAAGGGATTAACAACCGAATATAGACTTTAAGTCACCTTTGGGATTTAAATTTTTTTAACTCTGAAAGACTAGGTCATTTGACAGTAATCAAAGGGATTTTCATTCTCAAGACTGTTTCGCAGGCCCAGCAGAAAGCTCCTCCATCAGCCCGAGAAGACTGTCGTTTGCAGGGCTGAGGCATGTGAAATCTAAGATACTAAACAACAAAAATAATAAAATGCAGGTGGATTTGTTTTGTAGACTAATCCACAAGTGAGTTTTAAATTGGCAACAAGCAGATAGGGAACAATTGTCAAATATGGAGGATTAAAGATATTTAGAATGTTCTTTGTGTTATTACTTTTGATGCACTAAGAATTTTACACCTGAAAATATATTTTAGAAATTCACCAATATGAGGACTGATTACTTGGCAAAAAAAAAAAAAATTGACAGTGATCGTTGCCGTTATTTTCAGACACATGCAATACAATGGTGATTTAAAAATGTGTTGGTTACGTGAGCTTTTAAAATTAAATGATTGTAGAAAAAATATACATATTATAAAAACATATATCTTTGAAATATATGGTGTTTTCCCTTAAACTGTATTCCAAAGCTGACTCCTCAAACTGCTTTAAGTTCATGTATAGCTCCTTAAAAAAAATCAGCAAAAACATTCAAGCTTGGGCTCATCTGAGACCAACCAAGTAGACACCTGGTGTAGAGCCTGAGGATCTATTTTAAAAGAATTCCCCAGATGATTCCGTGCACAGTCAGAGTTCAGAACCACTATTCTAAAGTTTTGTGTGTTTTACATGAATAGGCAGATAGTTGAAAGAACATGGTGGGCCAACTGTTATAAAAATCTTCTAATTATCTTATAGTAATTGTTTAAAAAATCAATTTTAATTCTTTAATGTTTGTGGAAAATAGTATAACGTTGAAATAAAGAAGCTGAAGACTTATACCACTAACAGTGTAATAAAAGGTGAACTGAAAAGCATTAATGAGGCTATATATTGATTATTATTTTGGTATTTTAAAAAAACTCTTTAAAGAGCAGATTAATTTATTAAGCTTAGATAATTAAGGTAAGGTAATGTCAAAAATGTTTTTTGCTGATTGGTACAATTCGACTCAATTCAGCTGTAATTGCATTCAGTTCATTCATTAGCTTAATCAAAAACTAAGAATTATGTATTTAGATCTGGGGGAACTCAAAGATGATTACTGCTACATAGTCCTTGCTCTCAAGAAACTTATAATTGTGTAGGGGAATAAGACATATACCAGTAACAACAATAACTGTATGTTGACCTTTTTAAAAAAGTATGTACTAGTATCTAATTTTTATTGACCTTTTTCATTATTACAGTAATAGGAAGAGGGATTTGCTGGAAAATCCAGTGCGAGAAGGGATAACTCGTCTACGGAGCTAGTCCTTACAGTGGGCAGGCAGTTATTAAAGTCACAGTGTCTAAGTGGATACAGCGAATCTATGCTTGAGAAAATATATTAAAAGTATGGTCTGGGGGTCGGGGTATGGTTAGGAGGGAGAAGGGGAAAGATGGTAAAAGGCAATGCTGATTCATGGTGATCTCCTCTGCCGTAGTATAATACCAGGGGTCAGGAGTTAGGAGTCCCGCTAATGGAAGTAGAGGCATAGCTTGGCACTATGGAACGGGTCACAAGGTCCACCCTTCTGGGAGGAGGAAATGTTACGATTAGACAGATCATCTGTGACCAGCCAAGTGGACTGAGATTGAGGGAACAAGCCACTTCTTGAGGGAACTGCAGTAAAAATCAACAATCTGTGTACTAGCTGCTCTCTACCAGCTGCGTATACGCATCCATTCAATCCCTGAAACCACTCCATGAAAAAGATACTATTATTTTCCCATTTTTTTCAGGTAAGGAAACTTGGGGCCGGAGAAATGAAGTAACCGCTGTATATCACAAAGCAAGAAAGTGGTAAAGCTAAGATTTGAACCCAGTATGTCTAATCTAAGTTTTAAAAAAAAAAAAAAAAACGTCAGTTATACCACCTCTGTTAGCCTAGCTGGGTCTTTTGTATCTGAAGCCAAATAAGGCTACAGAAGGCAGGGACTGATGAGTGAGATAAACAAAATCCTGCAAGATTTTGTGGCTTGCGTGCTGTTTTTAAGGGTTGGATATGATTTTTGATAGACACACATTCTAGGTGTCCAAGTCAAAATAAAATATAGAGTTGAATCTCTAACTTTAACCTTTTATTTTGGAAAGCACGAATTGAAATTTGGGACATACACACAGATCTAGTAGCCTTCAGTATGTCTGAAGAGCAGAGAGAAGGATGGGAATTTTGTTAGCAAGAGAAATGTTGTGTCTTATTTTGAAAGAAAGGTCACTGGCACTGGTAAAGTTTCAGGGAGCTGACAAGCTCTGGTTGGTGCGTGATGGTGGTGGGTACAGCTGGTCTTAGAGTGGCAGCAGGCTGGCCAGTCCAGCAACGGGTCTCGAGGACAGTTTAATTCTTGGAACAGGTGCTGTGTGCTCCGAGTGCTTTTCCCCAGGTCCTTTGATTTAGTTGGGTGTGACAGGAACGACCCAGTTCGTACAATCAGCTCACACACAGGTGAATGTCATAGCACAACAAAGGATGTAAAGCGAAATAGTGACAGAGTATGTTTGGGGCTGAAGAGTACGCTTGGATGGGCTGTGTGGTGTGTGGATGCAGGTAGTGGAAGATGGGATTCTTTTGAGGAGGTCAGATTCCTGAAAGAACTTGGGTTTTACTTGATTGTGTAGTGACGAGCTGTAGAAAGTTTTCTGGTTGTACTTTACATGACCTGGAACCGATAATAGGAAGCGAGTTAGAATAATATTTTTGTGCCTACTTAAGTATGGCCGCAGTCAGTGTGGAAAGTAGAAGATAGATGTAAGATACGATGATTCAGAGGTTGGCTGAATGGGGAAAGAGATGAGGAAAATAGTGTCAGACAACTAGCAGGAAGATCTCGTTGGGAGGAGGGGTAGGAGAAATGAGTGGAACACTTTCTGCACTGAGAGGTCACTGGTGTCTCATTTGCACATGGAAGCAGCGGTGGTCTAGGAGGTGGGCGTCACACGTCAGATGGACAAATCACAGGTCTGAAGATTGACTAGCTGTGTGATCCAGGCAAGTTAACTTGAGCTCTCTTTTGAAGTCTCTGCTTCATTCTGTGCAAAGTCGAATTAATAGTAATAGTTCCTACCTTAGCAGTATGAGGATTAACTGAGTTTGGCTCAGTGTATTATTAATAGTTTTCTGTTACCGTGGTGAAAATTACCATAAACTTCGTGGCTAAAAACAACCACAGATCGATTACCTTATAGTTCTGTGAGTCAGAAGTCCGACCCAAGTCTCACTGGGCTAATATCAAAGTGCTGGCCGGGCTAGGTTCCTTTCCAGAGTCTCCAGGGCAGAATCCATTTGCTTGCCTTTTCTACCTTCTAGAAGGTGCCCATATTTTTGGTGTGCGATCTCCCGTCTCCATTTTCAAAGCCAGCAGTGTTGTATCTCTCCAACCCTGCTTCCATGGTCACATCTCCCTCCGACTCCTCCTGCCTCCCTCTCCCACTGTTAAGGACCCCTGTGGTTATAATGGACCACACAGATAATCCAGAACAATCTCTCCGTTTCATCTCTATCTAACCACATCTGCAGAGTCCCTGTTGCCCTGTAACATAGTCCCAGGCTTGTCACAGGTTCTGGGGATCAGAGCATGGACTTCTTGGGGGGGCCTGTAGAGGGGAGTGTGTCCTGCCTATCACACAGTGCCTGGCAAATAACTAACATTTTCGTGATTTCTAATATTATTAGTATTATCATCATTATTACTGTTAACGATAGGATTACTCATCCCTCACAATTCAGTTGTAGCATTGATGTCACATAACTGCTGAAAAGCAGTTTTTATTCAGGGCTCGACTCAGTCTGCCTGGCAGGGATGTCATTCTAATGACATAAATAATTACCAATTTAACTTTTTTTTTTTTTTTGAGACAGAGTCTAGCTCTGTTGCCTGGGATAGAGTGCCATGGTGTCAGCCTCACTCAGAGCAACCTCAAACTTCTGGATTCAAGCAATCCTCCTACCTCAGTTTCCTGAGTAGTTGGGACTACAGGCGTGCACCACCACGCCTAACTAGTTTTTTTTTCTTTCTTCTATTTTTAGTAGAGACGGGGGTCTCGCTCTTGCTCAGGCTGGTCTCGAACTCCTGACCTCAAGCGATCTTCCCGTCTTGGTCTCCCAGAGTGCTAGGATTACAGGTGTGAGCCACTGTACCCGGCTTTAAGTTTAAATGATATTTTATTTTTTAGAAGTACTCAGGAAGAAAAAAATATGAACTCAAGTTTTACAAAGCTTTTCCCCCATATAATAGCATATGCCCATCATAAGTCTGTCTTCTTGTTAGGATATAAATTTATGTATGCCATTTTATAATTATTAGCAAACAGAGGACTGGTGAAAATTTATATTCTTTCTAATATATTTCTAATTTATCTGGTTGGGAGGAGATTATTATATAATTTGCTTTATATTTTATGGTTAAAATAGTTGTATTTTTTAAGGCAGCAAAAAATTTTATACTGTTGGATTATTACTTATTTTTATTTTTTTCAGATCTATTTATATACTAATCAAAGCCTTTAAAATTACTCTCCAACAGGAGTTAATACTTGCACCTAAAATTTTTAAGTTTTTTGTTTGGCCAGATGAGGGCACTTTTTCTTTACGTTTCTAGAGTTTGAGCTGTGAAGCAGATTTGTTTTTCTCCATCCAAGCTGTTACTTACTTTTCTTTTATTACTGCCAGTGAGGCAAATAGTTTTGACATTTTAAATGTTTTGATTGTGCTGTGTTCTTATAGATTGATCTTTTCCATCAATCTTTCTCAAAACAGAAAGCTTCAATTTCTTGCAAAGATTTTTGTACCCGCAACTTTAAAGTGAAGGACAAAATTTCTGTGGAACAAGGTAGTTGTAAGAAAATAAATGTGCTATGTGATTTGTAATTTTATTTACAGCTAATAATGGAAGTTGAAATTTACTTCTAACTTAATTTGAATACTCAATT